>VXAB01003729.1:238650-293237 GCA_013399175.1 Odontophorus gujanensis
GGACGCGGTCCCCTCAGCGGCAGGGCTCTGCCACACTCAGTAACAAGGTTCAGACCCTACGTTTTCCTGCTGTCCCCAGTCAGGAATGGGTCCAAGGGGACAACCACTTTGACCACAGCCTCAGTGAGGGAGCAGGGCTTGGCAACAGTGGAGCGCAAAGGATGCTCTGAGCATCCCCTGCTTCCCTCCGTCATTATATGACTCTGGCACAGAACTAGGATAATTGTTGCTGACAGGAATCCCTCCTCTACCTGCTCTAGCCCTAGCTCAGCCCGAATGATTTCTTTTGTCCTGGGGATACGTGGGGAGACACTGTATCTCTCCTTAACTGTTAGCTATATTCAGTGTCTTAGACACACTTGGCTAGAGTTTTAATGCCCCGAGGCTCTCATCTGCCCCAGGGAGAGCTGGTCCAAGCCCAGACCTCCAAACGAAGTACACAGGCACTGGTGAGGCTGTGCATCAAGCACTGCATTCAGTTTTGGATCCCCAACTACAAGAGAGACATTGAGGACCTACATGGATATTGTCCAGAGAATAGTACAGAACTGTGATGTGTCTGGAGCACAAATCTTACGGGGAGCAGCTGAGGGAACTGGGATTTTTTAGTCAGGAGAAGAGGAGGCTCAGGGAAGGCCCTATCACCCTACAAATGCCTGAAAGGAGATTGTGGTGAGGTGGGTGACAGCCTCTTCTCCCAGGTACCAGTGATAGGAGAGGATGGAATTGTATGAAGTTGCATCAGGAGAGGTTCAGGTTGGAACAATATCTGCTCAGGGTGGTGAGGTATTAGAACAGGCTGCCCAGAGAGATGGTGTAGTCACCATCCCTGGAGATGTTCAAGAAAAGGGGAGACATGGCTCTGAGAGACACGGTTTTTAGTNTAGACATGGCTCTGAGAGACACGTTTTTTAGTGAGCATGGTGGGACGGGTTGATGGTTGGACTCAAATCATAGTGATCTTTTCCAAACTTAATGATTCTAAGATCCTACAGTTAGTATCTGGCCTGGCAGCACAACTGGATCCAGGACTTGAAAATGCTCTGGGTTATTTCTATCACAGAAAGCATGCATGGGAACCTCTCACATCCAGGGAAAACCTGCACATACTGTTTAGACTCTAGCAGTTTCCTGTCTGAAGCTGCAGTTTATTTGTCATCTTCTGGGATTGTGTTGTGGTTTAACCCAACAGGTGGCTCAGCACCACACAGTCATTCTCTCACTCCCCCTCTAGCGAGTGGGAAGACAATCAGAAAATAAAAGAAGAAAAAAAGAAGTAGAATTCATGGGTTGATAAAACTATTTAATAATATAGAGAAAAGGAAAAGGATAATAATTATGACATATATATATATAAATGTCTTTAACAAGTGATGCACAAGCAATTGCTCATCACCCCCCAGTTGATGCCCAGCAAGCCTCCTAAGCAACAGAAGAGAGAGTGATAAGTTCCCACCCCCTTCAACACTCCTTCCACATGATTTCATATGGTATGGAATATCCCGTTGGCCAGTTTAAGTCAGCTGTCCTAATTCTGCTCCATCCCAGCTCCTTGGACCTTTCACTGAGAATGGCCTGGGCTCTGTGCAACACTGCTTAGCAGCAAGTATACACACAGGTGTGTTATCTACGTTTTTCTTGTACAACCAAAACAGAACATCATACCTGACACTCTGAAGAATTTCCTTTGGGTTACCAAATCACTACAGAAGGAAATGGTTCTGATGAAAAAAAGTCACCATGAATCAATTCTGTGAAGCATTTACTTTGGAGTGCATCTCCACACCAGCCACCTAGGTCACCTGTTCAAAGCCTTTTTCCACCACAGCTCTCCATATGCATCACAAAATCCAATTTGGCACCCCAAGCATTTCACAGTCAAGGAGACACTCCAATTACAAAGGGCTAAAAGCCTCCAATATGCTATTGCAAAAAGGCAGGAGACAGCAAGAGTGCTGCCAAGGTCCCTGTCAAATGATGTCACCCTCAGCATTACAAAGAAGGAAGGACCCAGCCCAGTTCCTTTCCGACATTAGATCTGACTCTGTGTACATTTTGGGTGTGTAGACCATTCAGAACATTTCTCTCTCCTAAAAGCAGAAGTGGAGTGCTTGCCCTGCCCCTTGCATGCTATTTTGACTCGGGTTAGCCCAGGGAAGAGGGAGAAAAGAGCCCTCAAAATAAATAAAATGCAAAGCCAGGTTCTGCACTGAGCAGGAAAGGTTTCCTTCCTCCTAGCAGAAACCCTGAAACATGGGAACAATTCCACCCCATGAAAACAACACATAAGTGAGAACAGTGGCAATCACCCCCTTCCAATGCCTTCCTGCTAATATCAGCAAATCTCACATCCCCTTTCAACCACTTATCACCTCTGCCTGTGGGTTGACACCTCTCCTATGCTTTTCCTCAATTCCACCTGTTTGCACACTGAAACAGGTTTGGTGCCTGTCTTTGGAAACTTTTCCTAACGTGTTCTTGAAGCTTACAAGTATTATTGTCCCTCCTCAGTCAAAAACGCTATGTCCAATATATCCCCATTTTATCCTCCACTTGTACTCTTTCAATATATGTATCTCCCTCCCATGTTCCAGTGCGCTTACAAGGAGAATCTTTCAGCCTTGCTTGACTAAGTGATCCATATGCTCCTCTCAGAAAATAGATCCCCCATTTCCCTGGTCATCCCAGAGGCAGTCCAAATTCCCTGAGACTGCATGCAAGACAACCCTTAGTGCTTAATTCCTCCTTGGTTTCCCTTAGGTACAGAAACCTTCATGGCTTAGAATGCAGCAAGGGAGCAAATACTCCTATTATCTCCTCTCTACCCCTGATTGCACATACCTCTCCCCATGACACACAGCCTGCTGCAAGGCCACGAGGCATCCCTACACTGGGAACATTCTATGATGTTCCTTTCCTAATCCCTTTGAACCCTAACAATTTGACAGGTCAGGCAGACCTAACAGGTTTTGCTACCAGCTGGTAGAGCAGAACAGAGTGGCTCATCTCTCTTTAAGTAGGACCCGGAGGACTAGTAGGCCATCCCAGACTCCAGCCCTGCTAAATGCACCATTTGGTGGGCTGCACAGGGAGACAGTCCCCAGGAATACTGGAGCCTCCTCTTCGCACTCACACGGACAGGGCACGTAACTTGCCTGTGATTCATCTTGTTCCCTGGCAAACTGCCACGCAGGAAGAACGTTCAGAATGGCCCATGATGACTCTCCGCTGCTCTGCTCCAACTAAAACAAGAGAAGAAGTGGCAGCTGCCGAATCTATTTCAAAACACAGAACCACGGCGAAATGGTGACACAGCAATTCACTCAAGCCCAAAACAATGCAAGGCTCTGACATGAGCAGCCTCTTTTACAACCCAACCTACAGAGGCTAGGAGCTCGCCTGGCTGCAGATTTGATCTGAGTGACCAAGTCAATGCAGGCAAATGTGGTGATGCATCACAGTCAGAAACAGCTGCACACAAAAGCCAGGCAAGTCCAGAAATTGACCCCTTTTCCCTTTTAGCAAAGTGTTTTTGCATCCTGAAATTGCTGCTGTTTTGTAGGCAAGGGAGAAGACGTTGCAGAAGAAATCTAGACTTCATGGAGGAACTGCAGTGAGTGACAACACCTGGCTAAAGGACCATATGGAAAACTGATATTGCCTTGGCACTGTATATCCTCAATCCTAAACACTACTTTTCCCTTCTAGACCTTACTGTTTTCCCAGGATAGGGGCACACTCTTGCTTAAAGCACATTGAATTTCCATGTTGACAAGGTGAATGAGAATTAAAACTACTGGATTTCTGTGTAGCTTCATTCACTTTGGCCTGGCTTAATGAGCACGCTTCAAATTCACCCCTTTGAGTAGTCCTGTTTAATGTGAAAAGATGTCTCTGCACGAGCAAGGTCCCCAGTAATGGCTCAGTGTTAGTTCTCTGTTCCAAACCACAGGTTTCTCTGAGCTTTAGTTTAGCATGGTTTTGAAAAAGCAAACTGTGAAAGCCCCATTGCAAAGGACTAACATGGCTAGTATCTGTAGGGTGCTATTTACATCCCAGTTGGAGATGATTTCAGCATAAGTATTGACTATATCTTTCTTCCTCCGTGTTTGCTATAATGGGATCTGCCTAATCCTCTCCTTAATCTCACTTATCTGGTGAGCTGAGCCTAACCTTTTAGAACTGTGTTGATACCAAAGCCATCCTACAAGAGAACAGAGAGAGACAGGGAGCAGTACACACCTCCACCCATCCAGGGAAAGGAGCTGCTACAGGCTAGCAGGAGCAGAGTGAATTAGGTAGAGCTAATACATAGATAGGGTGTCCCCAGAGGCATGGGTTTTAATGGCAAATCTCAGGCTACAACAGCTGAAAAATGATGGAGAGTGCTAGCACCTCAAACAGACATTAAGTAGGACGTCTTAGCTCAGCCTCCATTTAAATCTCTTTGTGATTTGTAAAGACAGAAATGAGGTGGGAAGAAGTACAAATATCAGCTCCTGTGCTCCCAGAGGATCATAGAATCATAGAATAGCTCAGGTTGGAAAAGACCTTCAAGATCACTAAGTCCAACTTCAACCTAACCATACTACCCTAACTCTAACAACCCACCACTAAATCATGTCCCTGAGCACCACATCCAGATAGTTTTTAAACTCATTCAGGGATGGTGACTCTACCACCTCCCTTGGGAGCCTATTCCAGTGGTTAACAATCTTTTCTGTAAAGACCTTTTTCCTGATATCCAACTCAAACCTCCCCTGGCACAGCTTGAGGGCAATTCCCCTTGTCCTGTCACCTGTCACCAGTGAGAAGAGATCAACCCCTCTCTCACTGCAATCACCATTCAGGTATTTGAAGAGAGCAGTAAGGTCTCCTCTCAGCCTCCTCTCCTCCAGACTAAACAGCCCCAGCTCCTTCAGTTGCTCCACACAGGGCATATTCTCCAAGCCCTTCACCAGCATTGCTGACCTTTGGACCTACTCCAACACCTCAATGTCCTTTCTGTATTGTGGTGCTCAAAACTGAACACAGTACTTGAGGTGGGGCCTCACCAGTGCCAAGTACAGGGCAGGATTACTTCCCTAGTCCTGCTCTCCACACCACTCCTGATACAAGTCAGGATGCCATTGGCCTTCTTGGTCACCTGGGCACACTTCTGGCTCACATTCAGCCAACTGTCCATCAGCACACTGAGATCCCTTTCTGTTAGACAGCTTTCCAGCCACTCCTCCCCAAGCCTGTAGGGTTGTCTGGGGTAAAACCCAAGACCCAAGTCAACCTCACCAGCAGAGGATGACTCCAGCCGAAGTAAGGAAGAGGAAAAGGCACAAGTTGCTTTTGTAAGGAGGGCCATCTGCATCCCAAATGACTTTGCCTGCTGGCAGTGCAGAAGCCAGCAATGCATAGCTGTGTGCATGAAGGAAACATGGTGGATGTCTTCAGGAGGACTATCAAAGCATGTGAAGGGAATCTCACAGTAAGGTAGAAGGAGATACTGTTTTTTTTTTTTTTAAGTGTAAACTATGCCTTTGCTTGTATGCTTATTTTCAATAGACTGAGAACTTTGGATTCTCAGGAACTTCCAGGATGATCTGTATCTCCATAAATGCCTAATTTTCATTTAACCAAGCACGTACTTGGCCTGAAGGAAGCCTTAGTGCACTCATTTCTCAGCAGTGTGTGGCAATAGNTTTTCTGTAAAGACCTTTTTCCTGATATCCAACTCAAACCTCCCCTGGCACAGCTTGAGGGCAATTCCCCTTGTCCTGTCACCTGTCACCAGTGAGAAGAGATCAACCCCTCTCTCACTGCAATCACCATTCAGGTATTTGAAGAGAGCAGTAAGGTCTCCTCTCAGCCTCCTCTCCTCCACACTAAACAGCCCCAGCTCCTTCAGTTGCTCCACACAGGGCATATTCTCCAAGCCCTTCACCAGCATTGCTGACCTTTGGACCTACTCCAACACCTCAATGTCCTTTCTGTATTGTGGTGCTCAAAACTGAACACAGTACTTGAGGTGGGGCCTCACCAGTGCCAAGTACAGGGCAGGATTACTTCCCTAGTCCTGCTCTCCACACCACTCCTGATACAAGTCAGGATGCCATTGGCCTTCTTGGTCACCTGGGCACACTTCTGGCTCACATTCAGTCAACTGTCCATCAGCACACTGAGATCCCTTTCTGTTAGACAGCTTTCCAGCCACTCCTCCCCAAGCCTGTAGGGTTGTCTGGGGTAAAACCCAAGACCCAAGTCAACCTCACCAGCAGAGGATGACTCCAGCCGAAGTAAGGAAGAGGAAAAGGCACAAGTTGCTTTTGTAAGGAGGGCCATCTGCATCCCAAATGACTTTGCCTGCTGACAGTGCAGAAGCCAGCAATGCATAGCTGTGTGCATGAAGGAAACATGGTGGATGTCTTCAGGAGGACTATCAAAGCATGTGAAGGGAATCTCACAGTAAGGTAGAAGGAGATACTGTATTTTTTTTTTTTTTAAGTGTAAACTATGCCTTTGCTTGTATGCTTATTTTCAATAGACTGAGAACTTTGGATTCTCAGGAACTTCCAGGATGATCTGTATCTCCATAAATGCCTAATTTTCATTTAACCAAGCACGTACTTGGCCTGAAGGAAGCCTTAGTGCACTCATTTCTCAGCAGTGTGTGGCAATAGGATGAGGGGTAATGGTCACAAACTGAAGCATAGGAAGTTCTACACAAATGTGTGTGGGAACTTCTTCACAGTGAGGGTGACAGAGCACTGGCACAGGCTGCCCAGAGAGGTGGTGGAGTCTCCTCTGGAGATATTCAAGACCTGCCTGGATGCCTACATGAGCAACCTGGCCTAGGGAGCTGCTTTGGCAGGGGGTTGGACTCAATGATCACTAAAGGTCCCTTCCAACCCCTACAATGCTGTGATTTTGTGATCTTAAGACACCCACTTCTCCACAGTCCTTCCAGACATAGTAGTTTGCTTGGAGAGTTCTCCCTTCTGCCACAGTACAGGCAGCCAGTGTGTTTCAGCTGACATTCTACTTCTGGGAGAAGGTTCAAGTCTGCTCAAGGTTATAACCAATCAGTAAAATTAGCAGTGGCTTCATCTCCGTTAACCTCAAATTGCCTCTGTCTACACAGACGCGCCTTGAAGCAATTGAACACGAGCTTTTCTTTGGCACTAGATCAAGCACCATAAATTTGCATTTGAGTTTTAGCTCATGCTGCACATAAAAGTTTATCCAAACAATGGGCATATATGAGCATTTACGAGCTGCTTCCCTTCCTTCTTCCTATTTCCACAGAAAATTGCTGAAGAGTTTCTGACAGCCTTTTAAAGCACAACTGGTCAAATTGTATAGGTGTGATATTTATAGACAGCTAAGGCAGTAGAAATAAAAATAAGAGTCTGCTACTTTGCTGCAAAGCTCAGATTCAGTCTACATTAAGTCACGCTGTTCACAAGCACCTCCAAGCACAAAATAAGACCTTGTCTGTGCAGAGAGAACATTTTCACATGACAGGTGTAGGTGGGAGTTACAATACTTGCAGATTGCCCCCTTCACCCCCTTCATTTGAAGGCATAGAGGTCATCAGGATCTGACTTAGGCCAATGAGTTCCTATAGCTTTACCCACTGAAAGTGTTCTGGAGATCCTGGCAGTGTGTCTCATTGCAACGAGGTGCAGGGCAGGAGCTGGTGATGCTGTTAGTTTCTGCTCCTGGCATTGTCCCATGTTGCATCATGATACTGAGGACAGCCTAATGGCACTTGCTAGATCAGATCCAAACAGTGAAGTTTTCAAAGACCTTGAGATTTTTGTGGATCAACACAAAACATTTGAAGGTATTTCTGTGGTCTTTGGGAACATAGTATTACAAGGTATCAATCTCTACCTGATACATCTTGACTCATCTGCAGGTCAGTAGAGACAACCAAGACTAGACAAAGAATAGAACAACTCCTCCTCTGCGCTGCAAAGGATGGAAGTCTGCTGAAGAACACTAGATTCCTCTCTGTGTTTGCTCTGTGGACTATCTGCCCACATTAAAACAAAAAGATATCTCCTCTAAGTGTGTGTTTCCAGTGTGAAAGACCATGAATTACACCTTTGTCATTGCTGCAACTGTGGTATTACCTCTGAGCATCCCTTCTTGGGCTGGATTGGGAATGGAGTGAGAACCCACACATCAGGTCACCCCCCCTTCTACTCATTTCCTGACTTTGATGAGGCCTGATATGTTCCACAGGACATGAACAATCCTGTTATCACAAACCATAAAGCAATTTGATCCAGCAATACAAACACTGGTCTGCAGGTGTTTCTGGCACTGGATACACTGGGGAGAGCAGATCATGCAGAGGAATGAATTAATGGTTAACATTCAGGGTTTTTGTGCAAATAGCAATGTCAGCAATGTTTTACTCTTGCAAAATATAGCTGTGTTGTTTACTGTGGTCAAATGTCTTCTAAAGTACCCTAAAGCTGCCAGTGATCATTTACTGAGATTGTATGAAAGTAAGAAAGCACACATGGAAAATCACTGAGCCTTAATACAGCCAGATAGATGCATGCCCAGTCCTTCCCCATTGCTTTCTTAGTGGCACTGAGGGATGTGGCTTAGTGGAAATGATAATGATGGGTTGATGTTTGGACCAAATGACCTTAGTGGTCTATTTCAACCTTAATGATTCTATGATTCCCGTACCTCCAGGACTTTGCCTTGTTGTTTCATGCATTACCATGCTTCACCTTGTGAAGCTCTGCAGAAGGACAGTGTCTTCACCACTGATGTGTTATAAAACCTCAAAAACTCTGCAAGGCTCCAAGGCCTCCTTGGGATCTGGCTAGAGGAACCGAGACACAAGTCGAAGGTGGAAGTTTGTTTACAAGTTGTGCTGAAAGATACCAGCCTTCAGGCTTCTCTTGTGGGGTTAACATTCACTGAGCAAATTTGAGTAGTCCATGAAAGTGAATGATGGCTGGAGGAGGTGGCAGAAACCTGGAGTGGAGAAGGGCACAGTCTAAGCTGTAGCAGATGCCTGCTCAGACACTAGCCAGACAAAATCCTCTTTCGTCTCTCCTTGAAAAACAGTGGTCAAATCCCCTTTAAGGTCTTATGTTGTTAATGAAACACTCTGGAGTCCTGGCAGAAGACACAATGGGATTTCTGGGACTTGCTTAGCTGGTCCATACATCTAGCAGCTCAATTGCATTTCTTAGGTTAAAAGGAGAAGCTGGGTATTCCTAAAGTGTCTGAGGGCTAAAATTCACAATTCTCATCAACATTTCTATTTCTTTAAAGGAAAAGAGATAAAGAGAAAGCCACCAGCCAGGACAATTCCCTTAACCCATATGGTCTCACAGCCAGTGACAGTCCCTGTTGTGTTAAAGATGGTTTCACAACAGAGATAGGAAAGGAAGATGGAAGAAAAGGATACACTCATACAAACTTAAAGACCTTCCCAGGCCATCATTGTTGTGACCAGTATAAGAGCCATGCAGAGGTATCTGGTAGAAAACATCTGTGTCTTCAAGACCTTCTGAAGCCTTCTCAATGTTTCTGCCTGGCCAAGCTCTCTCATTATACCTCGAGACATGAGGAGCTGCACTGATTTCTGGGTCTCTAACTGCACATGTTGCTTAGTGCCAGATCTGTCTCCCTTGGCCTGCTTATAAAAAGGATTTAAGTGTCACTCGGTCCTCAGTCAGCATAGGGAAGATGCCAGTTTTGTGTTGTTACTTTCATAGGATGCTTGTTTTTCCCCTGCAAAACCATCACGATCACATGAGCTGAAATGATATTTCAGGGGTTTAAACACCTGGTGAGATTTGCTGGGCCATTTTCTGAGCTGGTAAGAATGGATGTAGCACTGCCTACGGTGCTCAAGCTGCTGTAAATGAGGAAGAATCTGGATCCTCTGCCCCTGCTGCACTTCTGCATGTGTTGTGACTTAATAAGAAATAGCTAAGAATAACATTAAGCCTGCCAGCCAGGGTGCTGTGCAGAATATTGAAGTGTTTCACCAGGAGTGCAATAATGTGACTTGCCTTGTCCTTCATAACCATAAAAATGTCCTCACCTCCCACATCCAGGGAAACAGCGAAGCCACTTATCCCCTACACTGTGTTGAAGGGAACAGAAGCTGCAGAGTCCTTGTTTTACCTGCCATTCTGCTTGAAAAGAAGCAACGTGAGAGGCTCTGTCATGGCAACTGCTCGTCCTTAGCAGACGAGCTGTCTCCAGGCCTCTCCGATTACATCTTTACTGTTATAATTCATATCCTGCACCTATTAGTGATAAGGTCGATAGGAGCCAATACAATGGCAGCTGCTGAGAACTCTGTTGTTGCACATGCTCCCGCCAACACTCACTGTGCTACAGAGACCAAAAATAACTTCCTGGTCTCCAAGAGCAGCACGGAAAATATTTCCCTGTATTTTCTGGGTTTTGTGATAACTTCCCCTCTTTAGGTTTATGGCAGCAGTTCCTCCAGGAAAGCTGAGAATAAATACTCCTCAGGGGCATGTGCCATTTTCCAGGTTCTCTCCTTCAACCCAGAGCAAAGTGGCCAGGATGGTCTGGAGATAGGCTCAGCTTATGGATTCATAGAATCAGAATCATCGACGTTGGAAAAGACTTCCAAGATCACCCAGTCCAACCATCCACCTACCACCAATATTTCCCAACTAAAACATGCCCCTCAGTACGACATCTAAATGTTCCTTGAACACGTCCAGGGTCTGTGACTCCACAACCTCCCTGGGCAGCCCATTCCCATGCCTGACCATTCTTTCGGAGAAGAAATTTTTCCTAACGTCCAATCTGAATTTCCCTGATGCAACTTGAACCCATTCTCTCATCCTATCACCAGTTATGTTGGAGAAGAATCCGATCCCCATCTCACCACAATCTACTTCCAGGAAATTGTAGAGATTGACAAGGTCACCCCTGAACCTCCTCTTCTCCAAACAATCCCAGCTCTCTCAGATGCTCTTCATAAGACTTGTGCTCCAGCTTTAATGGAAAGACCCTAAAAGATATGGAATACAATAACATTCCTTTCCTTCTTTTTCTTTCTGATGCACAGAAAATATCAGGAAAAAAATTACTTCAAGTGCTCCAGAATTTTGTTTCCCCCTCCTCCTTTTCCCACCTCTTCCCACACCATCTCTCACTGCCTTTGCCTGGCTCTAAGCTCTAGTCACAAACACAGAAATTGTCTCTCTGCACTGGCAGAGTTCTGCTTAAAAGCTCCTGAATTATCCTTGCTGAACAGCAATTTGATTTAAACACAGAGTTAGCTGTAAACTCCAGATCTGCAGTGTGTGTCAGAAGGGACAGGAAAGAGATGTGAATCCAACCAGGTCAAGGGTGAGCAAAACTGATATCTAGGGTCCTGTAGAAAAGCCACTGTATCATAGAATCATAGAATCACCAAGGTTGGAAAAGACCTACAAGATCATCCAGTCCAACTGCCCACCTATCACCAATCATTATTTCTAAGCCATGTTCCTCAACACAACATCTAAACATCCCTTAAATACTTCCAGGGCTGGTGACTCCACCATCTCCCTGGGCAGCCCATTTCAGCACCTGACCACTCTTTCAGTGAAGAAGTATTTCTTAGCATCCAGTCTGAATTTCCCCCGGCATAACTTGAGGTCATTCCCTCTAGTCCTATCACTAGTTACAAGAGAGAAGAAGCCGACCCCCAGCTCACTACAACCTCCCCTCAAGTAGTTCTAGAGAGCAATAAGGTCTCCCCTGCACCTCCTCTTATCCAGACTGAACAATCCCAGTTCCCTCAACTGTTCCTCATAAGGTCTGTGCTCCAGACCACTCACCAGCTTCGTTGCTCTTCTCTGGACATGCTCCAGGGCCTCGATGTCTGTCATAAAAGCCATTAGCACTGTTTTTTCTAGCATGAATCTCAGTCTCTTTCCTCCTCTGTATTTGAAAGTACAGCACACGCACACAAGGGGTGAACCTAGAGCTGCTATCGCATTCACATCTGGACACCTTAGAAGCCAGGAAGGTCCCTTTGAGCTGTCTTACATGAATACACATGGTAAGTCCTGACTCAACTATGTTAAACAGCAGGAACAGGCAAACATATTACTGTACTGGCCATTGAGAGGTATTCATTTGCTGGAGCTGAAGGATCTGGCTGTCCCCAGACTCCCACAGAGAAGCACATGTACTCTGGTGTTTTCATGCATGCTAAAAGCTTTCACTTTCCCCGATCCAGATGTAAATACATCAGCTTTCTTGATGCTGTGTTAATGACGCACTGTCAGAGCAAACATCTGTGTCCCATCTAACATATGGTGCAGCACAAAAAGAGACCAAGTTATTCTGTAAGGAAACCAGCAATGACCTGCTGATCAGGCCAAGAGCAGGCAGGCTTCAAGCTGGTTTGCACTGCTCTGCAGTCTCCAGAGTACTTTTAAAGTATACAGGGACGTGAAGGACCTGGAACCAGGATCTCATGCCCTTTTCTGACCTCACACACTGCTTTCACCTTAGACATGTTGAACTCCACAACATGTAAGCAGCCAGGTGTGTGGGGAAGCAAGTCCAAAATCACTAGGAAGCACTGAAATTTGCAGGGTGAGAGTAAAATCTCATTTAAAATTTTGCAGCAATCATGGTACTAAGTCTGCAAGAAGTCCAAGAGGTTTTGCACACCTAATTCTGCCAGCAAGAAGGGCTTCTAATTTTAACCTTCCCTGAAGAAATATCAGTGACGCATGTTGGATGTGTGCAGAGTGGTGTGTTTGCTCTCTCCAATGGAGAAAGCAAAATGAGCAGGCAGTTACCTGCCTGCTGAGATTCTGCTCCATGTTCTTAAAGCTGACTGACTCCATGGATCACACTGATCAGGCCTGTCCTGATCTAGCCACTGGAGGTGGTGGTAAGCACTCCAACTGCCCTGGAACATAGTTGAACACCACAGCAAGCTCAGTGGGGCATGAAGAGGAGGACCAAGTGCTTTGCTGCTTCATAGGTGTGCAATAACCACATGGTAGAGGATATCTGAGGCCTCTGTCACTGTGAGCTCAAGCCAGAACTGTGAGGTCATCCACAGAATGCAATCCAGACAGCACTCCTGGACATGGATGGACCCCCAGCCTCCCTTGTGGTCCTGGTTACATGAACTTTGGAGGTAAGCCTAGAAACTAGATCTTATGGACCATCTAACTGCAAAATGCCATACTGGGGAGAGTTGAGCCATTTTGGGGTCTGGGANGAATGGATGTAGCACTGCCTACGGTGCTCAAGCTGCTGTAAATGAGGAAGAATCTGGATCCTCTGCCCCTGCTGCACTTCTGCATGTGTTGTGACTTAATAAGAAATAGCTAAGAATAACATTAAGCCTGCCAGCCAGGGTGCTGTGCAGAATATTGAAGTGTTTCACCAGGAGTGCAATAATGTGACTTGCCTTGTCCTTCATAACCATAAAAATGTCCTCACCTCCCACATCCAGGGAAACAGCGAAGCCACTTATCCCCTACACTGTGTTGAAGGGAACAGAAGCTGCAGAGTCCTTGTTTTACCTGCCATTCTGCTTGAAAAGAAGCAACGTGAGAGGCTCTGTCATGGCAACTGCTCGTCCTTAGCAGACGAGCTGTCTCCAGGCCTCTCCGATTACATCTTTACTGTTATAATTCATATCCTGCACCTATTAGTGATAAGGTCGATAGGAGCCAATACAATGGCAGCTGCTGAGAACTCTGTTGTTGCACATGCTCCCGCCAACACTCACTGTGCTACAGAGACCAAAAATAACTTCCTGGTCTCCAAGAGCAGCACGGAAAATATTTCCCTGTATTTTCTGGGTTTTGTGATAACTTCCCCTCTTTAGGTTTATGGCAGCAGTTCCTCCAGGAAAGCTGAGAATAAATACTCCTCAGGGGCATGTGCCATTTTCCAGGTTCTCTCCTTCAACCCAGAGCAAAGTGGCCAGGATGGTCTGGAGATAGGCTCAGCTTATGGATTCATAGAATCAGAATCATCGACGTTGGAAAAGACTTCCAAGATCACCCAGTCCAACCATCCACCTACCACCAATATTTCCCAACTAAAACATGCCCCTCAGTACGACATCTAAATGTTCCTTGAACACGTCCAGGGTCTGTGACTCCACAACCTCCCTGGGCAGCCCATTCCCATGCCTGACCATTCTTTCGGAGAAGAAATTTTTCCTAACGTCCAATCTGAATTTCCCTGATGCAACTTGAACCCATTCTCTCATCCTATCACCAGTTATGTTGGAGAAGAATCCGATCCCCATCTCACCACAATCTACTTCCAGGAAATTGTAGAGATTGACAAGGTCACCCCTGAACCTCCTCTTCTCCAAACAATCCCAGCTCTCTCAGATGCTCTTCATAAGACTTGTGCTCCAGCTTTAATGGAAAGACCCTAAAAGATATGGAATACAATAACATTCCTTTCCTTCTTTTTCTTTCTGATGCACAGAAAATATCAGGAAAAAAATTACTTCAAGTGCTCCAGAATTTTGTTTCCCCCTCCTCCTTTTCCCACCTCTTCCCACACCATCTCTCACTGCCTTTGCCTGGCTCTAAGCTCTAGTCACAAACACAGAAATTGTCTCTCTGCACTGGCAGAGTTCTGCTTAAAAGCTCCTGAATTATCCTTGCTGAACAGCAATTTGATTTAAACACAGAGTTAGCTGTAAACTCCAGATCTGCAGTGTGTGTCAGAAGGGACAGGAAAGAGATGTGAATCCAACCAGGTCAAGGGTGAGCAAAACTGATATCTAGGGTCCTGTAGAAAAGCCACTGTATCATAGAATCATAGAATCACCGAGGTTGGAAAAGACCTACAAGATCATCCAGTCCAACTGCCCACCTATCACCAATCATTATATCTAAACCATGTTCCTCAACACAACATCTAAACATCCCTTAAATACTTCCAGGGCTGGTGACTCCACCATCTCCCTGGGCAGCCCATTTCAGCACCTGACCACTCTTTCAGTGAAGAAGTATTTCTTAGCATCCAGTCTGAATTTTCCCCGGCATAACTTGAGGTCATTCCCTCTAGTCCTATCACTAGTTACAAGAGAGAAGAAGCCGACCCCCAGCTCACTACAACCTCCCCTCAAGTAGTTCTAGAGAGCAATAAGGTCTCCCCTGCACCTCCTCTTATCCAGACTGAACAATCCCAGTTCCCTCAACTGTTCCTCATAAGGTCTGTGCTCCAGACCACTCACCAGCTTCGTTGCTCTTCTCTGGACATGCTCCAGGGCCTCGATGTCTGTCATAAAAGCCATTAGCACTGTTTTTTCTAGCATGAATCTCAGTCTCTTTCCTCCTCTGTATTTGAAAGTACAGCACACGCACACAAGGGGTGAACCTAGAGCTGCTATCGCATTCACATCTGGACACCTTAGAAGCCAGGAAGGTCCCTTTGAGCTGTCTTACATGAATACACATGGTAAGTCCTGACTCAACTATGTTAAACAGCAGGAACAGGCAAACATATTACTGTACTGGCCATTGAGAGGTATTCATTTGCTGGAGCTGAAGGATCTGGCTGTCCCCAGACTCCCACAGAGAAGCACATGTACTCTGGTGTTTTCATGCATGCTAAAAGCTTTCACTTTCCCCGATCCAGATGTAAATACATCAGCTTTCTTGATGCTGTGTTAATGACGCACTGTCAGAGCAAACATCTGTGTCCCATCTAACATATGGTGCAGCACAAAAAGAGACCAAGTTATTCTGTAAGGAAACCAGCAATGACCTGCTGATCAGGCCAAGAGCAGGCAGGCTTCAAGCTGGTTTGCACTGCTCTGCAGTCTCCAGAGTACTTTTAAAGTATACAGGGACGTGAAGGACCTGGAACCAGGATCTCATGCCCTTTTCTGACCTCACACACTGCTTTCACCTTAGACATGTTGAACTCCACAACATGTAAGCAGCCAGCTGTGTGGGGAAGCAAGTCCAGAATCACTAGGAAGCACTGAAGTTTGCAGGGTGAGAGTAAAATCTCATTTAAAATTTTGCAGCAATCATGGTACTAAGTCTGCAAGAAGTCCAAGAGGTTTTGCACACCTAATTCTGCCAGCAAGAAGGGCTTCTAATTTTAACCTTCCCTGAAGAAATATCAGTGACGCATGTTGGATGTGTGCAGAGTGGTGTGTTTGCTCTCTCCAATGGAGAAAGCAAAATGAGCAGGCAGTTACCTGCCTGCTGAGATTCTGCTCCATGTTCTTAAAGCTGACTGACTCCATGGATCACACTGATCAGGCCTGTCCTGATCTAGCCACTGGAGGTGGTGGTAAGCACTCCAACTGCCCTGGAACATAGTTGAACACCACAGCAAGCTCAGTGGGGCATGAAGAGGAGGACCAAGTGCTTTGCTGCTTCATAGGTGTGCAATAACCACATGGTAGAGGATATCTGAGGCCTCTGTCACTGTGAGCTCAAGCCAGAACTGTGAGGTCATCCACAGAATGCAATCCAGACAGCACTCCTGGACATGGATGGACCCCCAGCCTCCCTTGTGGTCCTGGTTACATGAACTTTGGAGGTAAGCCTAGAAACTAGATCTTATGGACCATCTAACTGCAAAATGCCATACTGGGGAGAGTTGAGCCATTTTGGGGGCTGGGAGCCCAGATATCCTGCTAATTAAGCTTTTCGGTACCACAAGGCCTTGACTTTGCACCAGGCAAGAAGAGCAGCTGGCTTCAGGTCACCAATATCAATGGTGACCTAGAGTCAGTGAATGGTATCTCCTTGGGAAAACTGAGCATCCTACCATACTGTCACCAAGATGTCACCACCTGTGCCCAACCTCCCCCTCAATGCAAACACTGCTATGGGAGTTAGGCCAGATTACTGAGGTCTTTACTCAGCCTGGTCTTGAAAATCTCAATGGAGATGGCAAATCTGGTCCTGCTGTTTATCTTGTCCTTGGAAGGAAAAGTCAGTCTGACATGGGAAGGTACACGCTTCAAAAATTGGATTTTGATGTACACAGTCCTGTACCAACTATCTAGATAAGAAAATGATCTGAGTCCCACTAAGCAAACCTCTAGCTCCTTACCGCCAACAGTTCAGAAAATGAAGCCACAAGGAGGCCCAGTCTGTTGAACATACGGGCTACGCAACCCCTGAATTTGAACCCGTAATGCCTACATCCAAGACCAAGTAAGACTGGTCCTTTATATGGGGAAGGCATGACCCTGTACACAGGGGAAAGCTCAAAACATTCACAAGGCTGAAAGAGTCCAGTGTTGTATTTGCTGTCTCTGCTCACTGACAAAGGCTCCTGCCTTTCCAAGATCTCTAATTCCCCTGCTTGACTGCTTCCTTTTATTGTCAGAAGATCTAACTTCTCTTTGAATCAGTCAGAGTCACAACACTACAGGCCAAACAGGAGCTCCCATTCCCGGACATGTTCACTTGGTGGCTTGGTCTCATGATCCAAGCTCTGAAGGAAAGATGATCCAGGTTCCCTGAAGGCCTCATGATTCAAGGCTCTGAAGAAAAGATGAGGTAGGAGCAGAAATTCCAGCTCCAAAATGTGCCTCCACATTGACAACAAAAGGATCTTGGTGGTAATGAATCTCCACACTTCTTAAAGTGACCTGAAGAGACTACCTCACCTACTGAGCTTGGGCAAAGCTTGCCCCAGCTAAAGAGGAAACCAGTGTTTCCTGGTTGCAATGTCAGAGTGTTGTGAGGCTGGACACTTCTGCTTTCACACACAGGCATCACATGGTTGTTTGCATCATTCACTTGCATCTCATTACAGTTACTGCAGGTCAAAGACAACCAAGTGTCCTTCATGGAATTTGGCGGTCACTGAGTAGGACAGGAACATCTTTCCAGTTAACTTCAGCTCCAAGACCCAAATGCAGTGATGTACTCTCACATCTTTCACTTCCTTAACCCCACACTCCCATCTGCTCTCTGAACTACACCTGTAATAGTTCACATGATTCTGTGGCCACTTCTCACTAATATGGGTTGCCCACCAATACTGTGATGCATCCAACTTCACACAAATCTCCTCCTGCAGCTTTGTCCTCTGCCCCAACAGGTCCCCATCAAGCCCATGGCCTCCTGCCTTCTTCATCCTACTTTCCTCAAACCCATACCACAACTCTTAGCTTTTGCTTTCCATCTCCTTAGCCCTGTTCTCAGTGCTTTTCTGTCCTCCACAAAGGGAATTCTCCTTATATTCATCCCATAAATCTTACCAGTCTCCTTCTTCTTCTCCATGCTTTCTCCCTCTTCCATAACTCAGCTCATGGGTGTTTTAGAGCCAACCCACTCCTCTGTAGGGAACCATTTGGTTTACTCCTCTTCTCTTATGGGATCAGATGTGACAGCAATGAACACAACAGAAAAGTTGTCACTAGAGGCAATATACAGAGACTGGACTTCAGATCTTATGACTGAGAATCATTTCATGTGTTAATCATTCTTCTTTGTTGTTCTTTATTCAAGTTGAAGCTAAATCTTAATCTCCTTAATCCCACTATTTCCATGCGAAAGGTCTCCAGGCAATGTGGGAGATAAACTCATTTATTTCTCTTAGAAGTTATGTCAAGGAGCACGACTGGTAGATCCGCATAGGCAGGATTTTTTAGCAACAGTCCCCCAGGGTGCGTAAGCCATGTTCTTTTTTCAAACCTGATTAATTCTGCATCAGTTGGGCACATTACAGGCAGCATTTTCCTGAAGTCTACAGCATATTCCCTGGGCCACAGCTGCTGCTTCTGCCACTATTTGCTATTTCTGGAGTGACTGCATCTGACAAATAGCAATGGGAGAGATTTCAGGAATGACTCAGAAGCAAAGAAAATTTCAATTCCAATTTTATATCCAAGGAAAGCTTTTCACTAGCTATGGAAATGTGAATGAGTGTGGCTTCTTCCTGTCCTAATACCCTCTTGGGATATTATTGAATGTCACATTTCAGGCCATGGGCACTCCAGAGTCCTTCAACTTTTCTCTGCTCCAGACACAAGGAACAATGACAGCCAAATCTTCATCACATTTATTGAGTCCCTCCTCGTTTGGTGACAATGAGCTGAGTTTGGAAGTGTCCTTTTGTACCTGGAGGAGCTGACGGTGCTAGGTGTCACCATACCGTCCCACTTCTGTGAGTCACCAGGATTTACTCACTGGCATTAATATCCAAGCATCCTGTGACAGTAAACATAATGCTGGGATTTTGTCAATTTACTCATCCAGGGGTCATTCCCACATTTAAGCAGCCTTTCCACTATTGGTCCCTTCTGGTGCTTCCACACCAATTTTAATCCATTCTTTCCAATCTCAATATTTCCATCATAACTCCCAACAAATACCAAATGCCTTCTCCTGCTGACAGCATAACCCTACCTTCAAAATAAGGGAAGACATTGCCACACAGGAATCCACACACACAGGTGACAACTAAACCAACCTGCTCTGAACTTTGTCCCTTACCCACTTCAGGCCCACAAAGAGCAAATCTGTGACCAACATACTGTTGTGCCTTCCACCAACCAATTAAAATGTGCACAAATAGAGGAAAATGGCACTGCTCATAAAAAATGCTATTCAGACAGACAAAGATTTGCTGATTGCTTGTTAGTAGCTTAGAAAAGTAACACATATGCTCAGCAGCAAATACATCTCTAAGATGCTATCTCCTCTCTTCAGTCCTGCAGCAGCATCCAGTTCTGTCACGGTACATCCTCTTACGCTCCTCAAAACCAACCCATGTTCCCTTCAGAAGCAAATTACTATGTGTTATGAACCTACCAAGGTCAGCATGCGTGGCAGCGGCGTGAACATCCCGTAGATGAAGTGATGAACTGGTGACAGCAAGCAGCCAAACTCACAAAAATAAATCCTCAAACACCATCAGGGTAATCAGAACTGAGAAACTCCCCTTCACCTCCAGTCTTTCCCCCAGTGCTAGCCAAGTTCAGGAAGGTCAGCCAAGTTCAGGATGTAAAGCTGCACATGGCAGATGTCCGTAGAGCTGCTTGTACACTGCAGCATTGCTGGGTTGCACATACTATCCCAGAGTTGGCATAATCCATAAACAATTAAATATGGATCAGGAGTGCTAAGTTTCCAAAGCACCAAGGTTAAAAATACTGTTGACAGAACATCTAGCAGGGTCACATTAGGGGAACAGCAGTGACTCCTCTGCTACTCTCAGGACCTATTGTCCTGCTTATGGAGACCTACAGAGCCCTTGTCCTTCATTGTGGGTAATGTTGCCTTGTTATATCCCAAGTCTGCTAATTCTCCATCTCTGTTCCTGCTTCTGTAAGCCAAGGAGCATCACCTATATCATGGAAGTATAGAATCATTAAGGTTGCAAAAGATCTCTAAGATCATCAAGTCCAGCCATCAACTCATCACATTCATCCCCACTAAACAATGTCTCTCAGTGCCACATCTACACGTTTCTTGAACACTTCCAAGAACAGCAGCTCCAACACTTCCCTGGGCAGCCTGTTCCAACGCTTGACCACTCTTTCTGAGAAGAATTTCTTCCTAATATCCAACCTGAACCCCCTCCTAGTGCAACTGGAGGTCATTACTTCTCATCTGTAGTATTGCATACTATGGGAACATGTCCTGGCAGATTACATGGACAGGAGCTGCTGTTGCTCCCAGATTTAACTTTCAGAATCTGACTTTACTCCATGCTGGAACAATACTCCAAATGTTTTTGCATTATTTTTTTTTCCAGAGAGGAAATATTTGTGGCAGGTGATACAGAGGAGGATGAAAGGGAGATTTCTTTTTTTGCTTGAGGCTCAGTTTTGATGTCCTAACTATGTACTAAAACACCATTATTTCACAAGTTGCAGTCTCTCAAACATAGATTTAAAAAGAAAAAAAAAAAAAAAACCCTTTGAGAAATGCAAAAAGTCATTTTTTCTCTATCATCTGAAAGTGGGTGTAATTCCCCCCAGCCCCATGAAACTCTCACCTTGCAGTGCAGATACACTGACCCCTCCCTGGGGACAGTCTTCCTATCTGTTCATGCACTGCTGTCTGATTAGGATGCTCTGTGGATGCCTGCAGTGACACACACAAAGCTATAGCACAGGGTTGGAAATTGAGCTGAGAAACCATTATGGTGAACATGACAAATACCACTGTATCACCAACCCTTGACAACTACCTCTGTCTCTAATTCTTATGCACTCCAAATATTCCTTATACTCCTGTTGCAAATTCCATACCTGGAAATTACACATATGTGCATCTCTTCCACTTCTAGAATTTACCTATTCTGTGAATTATTCTCCTTCCAGGAATATCCTTGAGCACCTTTGCAGACAGATGTGCAGCAGGTTACTCTCACTGATTTTTCAGCAGTCTGATTCAGGCTGAGCCTTCTCCCTGTAGCCTTCTGAAAGCAATATCAGAAGGACTAATAGCAGAAATTATGATTCATATGTTGGAGGATCAAGAGTAGTTACCTGTAGATTTGGATACCTGCTATTACTGTCATTGTTATGAACATCAATAATGGCATGATAGTAATTGTTGGCAATTAGAAGAGTAATTTTTTAACTACCTTTATTTTATGTTGTCATTAACCTCCAACTCTGAAGCACCTCTGAGTGCTTGCAACGGATGAGGATGTCCTTGCAATAGGCTTTCATGATGGCACCAGCTCCAAAGCATAAGCCAAGAGGCAGCATGAGCAGATGCTGACACAGGGATGAAGAAGGTTAGGACTCAGACAGCTTGCTAGTTTGCAACTGTAATGCAAATCCTAGCCATCATGGAGGAGATAGGACAAGCCTTTCTACCCATCAAAAATGACAGTCACTTTGATGGTGACTGACACATTAACTACTGACAATTGAAGTCCTGGATATATGAAGTCCTGTTTGTTTGTAAGAAATATAAAGTAGAAGCTCTTTTGTAAGTTCCTCTCCCTCATCCCTGAAAGGTAAAGCATGATAATGCCAGAAAACCATTTGATACAGTCTATTGCTTATGATATCAACTACAAGGAAGCATTACTGGTGATTATTTTGTCTTTGGAGGCTTATTGGCCAAGCCTTCATTGTTTCTTTTTTTGTTTGTTTTTATCATTTGTTGTTGTTTATTTCCTTCTTGTGTTTCTTGCTGATCTACGGAGCCTCTGGTTTCCTCACTGTCTCTGAAGTCTTAGGCTGAAATCTGTCCAGCATGGGCTCAGGGATTGCAGATGGGGAGAAATCCAACTCAGCAGTCACAGTGCAAACACCCTTCTCCTCCAATGCTCTCAAGACTGGTTTATGGGATTTTCATGGCACAAATTCCTAGGGATAGCCTTAATTCATACACCATCCCCTCACCCCCAGGTCATGCTGCCCCAGAAGATGGTTGGACTAGATGATCTTAGAGGTCTTTTCCAACCTGAATGACTCTATGACTCCCCATGAGGTGGGGACACGAGATGGTGTTGTCAGCACATAGGCATGAGCAAACAGGAGCTGTCCTGCCAGCTGAGGAGTCAGGTGCTCCAGAGGCATTCCCCATCTCCACCACAACCTTCCTGTGTGACCTCAAAGGAAGCATCTGGAAAGCCACTGGGGAAAGGAGGCTGCTGCAGGTTTGTGACTCTTAACTGTGGGTGTCTCCATGGGTGTAGGTGACTGATTTCACATTACAGCCACCCGAGACCAAAACAGCACTGTCCAGTGGAGGTTATGAAGCAGTTTAACTGGTTGGATTTTCATCTAACCCATTTGCCTAAGCGTAAGCACACCACACAGTATTTGAGATGCCCAAAACATCTCCAGCTAAAACACTCCCAGGCTTTTCTTGCTGCTGTAGCCACCAGTTACATGGGGGTGCTATGTTTCATTTCTCTGCATGATAAGAGGAGTTCAGATCTCTGTGCTTGACTGATTGGCATTAACTCTATGAATAATAACAAAGGAGTTTTGCTTGGTGTTAAAGCCATGATGTTCAGTTTCTGACTTAAGTTACAGTGCTGGGTGCTGGTATGAATCAAGTTTGGGTTCATCTTGGATGTAAGACCTCAAAATGGATGAATATTGCATGGTTCACATGCTGCCATCTTTCCTCATTTCATTCCAAACTTAAAATAACTTGGTGTGCCTGGGCCTCTCTCCCCAGCGTTTAAAAACTCACAGCAAAAAACGATATTCACATCAGTTCAGTGATCCAGCATAGCCAAGACACAGTCTTGCTGTCACCAGGGAGGAAAAAATCAAAACTTAATATAGGTTTGAAAGGAAAGGAACAAAGATGGGAATTTCTTAAGCCAGTTTCACCACAACAAACAAACAAACAAATACCAAACAAACAAAAATCTTGTTAAATGATCCACTGTTGCTTCCTGCCTTTGAAGACACTGTAAGAGGATCACAAGCCCTGCTTGCCTGGACAGCATTAATGTTATCCTAATCCCAACATAAATAGCCTTGGTCAAATCAAGCACCAGTATGGCAGTATCAGATTCAGAAGTATCTTCTCTGCTTTGATATCACAGAATCACACAGATCTTCATCTGAATATAGGGTATGGGAGTCACGGCATTGCTGTGGATTTTAGTAACATTAGGGTGGCAAGAGCTCCAACGTAAACAGCCCCACAAATGCATCTTATCCCTCTCTTGGGCTTTTTTAGCTTGGAGAAGGCTTTGAGGACACCTCATTGTGGTCTTCCAGTACTTGAATGGAGCTTACAAGCAGGAAGCAGACTGACATTTCACATGATCTAATAGAGACAGAACAAGGAGGAATGGCTTTAAATGAAAAGAAGGGAAAATTAGGATAGATGTTTACTCAGAGGATAGCGAGGCATTGGAGCAGGCTGCCCAGAGAGGTGGTGGAGTCTCCTCCTCTGGAGACATTCAAGAGCCACCTGGACACCTACCTGTGCAACCTGGGCTAGGGAGCTGCTTTGGCAGAGGATTGGACTAGATGACCTCTAGAGGTTCCTTGCAATCCCTACAATTCTGTGATTCTGTGATTTCACCTATGCCAGGGAGGCCTGAGCCTGCCAGAAACACCCAGCTTGGCCTGAGCAGGGCTGGCTGTGGGAAGCCTGCCAAGGCCACGGCACAACACAACCCCATCTCCATTCAACTGTGCCAGAGTGTTATCTCTATTTCCAGCACACCACTGACCTTCCCACTTCTGGATAGGGCTTTCACCAACATGCTCAGGCCCAGACTCAGGCCCTCCTTCTGCAGTAGGATGACATTCCTACACCCTGTGCTCATGCAGCAAACAGACACATCTATAGAATCATAAAATCTCAGAATCATTAAAGTTGGAAAAGACCACTAAGATCACCTAGTCCAATTGTCAACCCATCACCACCACGCTGACTAAACCATGTCCCTCAATGCCACATTTGGCCTTTTCCTGAAAATATTCAGGAACCTCAACTTCCTTCACCACCATCTTTCCACAGTACCATAGGAATTGAATTTTGGGTGGTCCTGTATGGAGGCAAAAGCTGGGCTCAATGGTCCTTGTAGGCTCCTTCTAACTCAGGTTACTTTATGATTCCCTGAGAGCCATGAGAGTTGTGCAAGATGGACGAAACACAGAACTCCTCTCTGTTAATACTGGTGAATACTTGCTAGATGGAGTTTGTGATTTCCTCCTCCTGGAGAAGGGCCACGGGGAGGGCTCTGCATTTCCCTGTTTAATCATTTACACCAGGAAAAAGTAGAGGTGGGACGAATTCCCAAGATCTCAGTGCCGTGGAAGGTGAAACACCGCCAGGAGCCCCAGCCTGCCCATCCCACCTCTGCAGCCCCAATTGGGCCCAGGGACTCCCACCAGGGCAAAGCCTTCCTAGAGGGCTGAGTGATGTGGAAGGGGCCACGTTCACCACAGATTTCCCAGATAACACCATCACTGTGCCTATGTGACTCACACCCAGTTCCTCAACCTCCTCACCCCAAGAGAAATTAACTCCTTCCCACCCACAGCATCACACCCAGTATGTCAAGCTGTTACCTGGTGACCTGCTAACAAACATAGCCACAAACAAACATGCATCACAATGCTGGTAGGCTGTCTGAGACCCAAAGGGTGCCAGCGGGCAACCTGGTCTCTTCTTTGGGTCAGGAGTAACTCTGCATTCCCCACCCCCAACACTATGATTTGGGTGGCACACATATTTCTGTTGGGTGAGCCCCTGATCTTGTGCTTTTAGGAGAGTTTTGCAGAAGAACTGATAGCACCTAGATAGATATACAATCTGCCACAACGTTAATCCACCAGTATGTTGTACACGTGCAGAATCAACAGTGGGGCTTGGTCTGAGGAGAGCTTTGCAATGTGGTTCTCTCAACGCAGTTCAAGGAGCTCTGTGTATCCCATTCTCTGAGTAGTGTGCTCACAGCCCCAGAGCCCCTAGCACTGTAAACAAAGCTGGAATGAGGGCATCAGTAAGACATAAACAGGAAGAGTAGGAGAAGTCTGTGTGTCACCGATGGGAGGGCCCTGTTTCCAAAGAAACTGGGTGGATTCTCAAACCACAGAGAGCAGGGCTGGGAAGGAGGTGAAGAGGTGACCTCCTCCTTATTTCTGCCCCAAGGCAAAAGTAAGTGTGCCTGAACAGGTCCTTGGTTCTCTCAGTTTAATCTGCCCTTGAAATGTCCCAGTTCACAACATTAGCTATCCCCAGTTCTGCTAAGTCTCTGCCTTTGTTGCCCTATGTGTAAAAAGGGAAATGACCAGAACAAGAGGATCTATTGCTGGGTTATTGGAGAGGCAATGGGGAGAGGAACCTTTGTCTAATGATTTTTACATTTGGTGAAAATCAAGAAATAAGAAGGAAATATTGTGTACTTTGGGGTCTTCACACCTGCTGATGTTGGTTTGATACAGCTACAAAACAGTATCAGCCTTATGCAAGATGGTCCAGGTGCACACACATGAGTATGTTTGGTTCTTCTTGTGCTCCTCCAAGCGTAAGATGAGTGTTTGCTTTACAGAGAAGTTCCCAGTGCAGGAGCTGTGACTAGATTACCTAGGGACATCACGTATCTCCTTTTGACTGCAGGCTGACACACACTATGTGGGCTTTTTGTTATATTGGGCGTGGAAAATGGTTTATATTGCAGTCCTGGACTTCCTTAAAAAGGTCAACATTTGGTCAATTGGGCCAGCATCCTACTTCAGCAAGGAGAATGGCACAAAGGTTATTAATTTTGTCCTGTACTGCATGTATATTATGCTTATGTGAGAACTGGATCACAAATAGATTCAAACATGTTTGAAAAAGGGCAACACTTTTATAGCACTAATTGTAATACCTTCAAGCTCTGAACTCTGTTTCTTCAGAAGTCACCGTGGGCTTCCAAAGCTGCTGAATTGCAGATCCAGATCAACATCAATCCAACACTTTGCCTGAATCAGTAACTCTCAGCCCTGTGCAAAATCGTATTCTAGTAATGTTAAAGTTGGTTTGATATCCCCTATGTTACTGTGTTTAGCTCTGAAGTCACTGCTCCAGTCACTACTTAGAACACCAAACCTGTGCCATTAAATCATCTCACAGCTCTCTAGCAGACAGTTAAGACTCAGGATGGCCTTTAGGTATTACTGTGCAATTTAGTTCTGTTTAAATCCCCTTAGCTGAGAAATATGATGAAAATGTATCTAGGAGACCAGTGATCAGTGATACAGCTTCTATTCTTGACAGATGCTCAAGCCCAATTTTCCATTGATAGCAATTACTGAAAACTTGGCCCTCATGATTTATCCAAGGCTCTTGAGGGCTTAATATGTGCTGTTCTTCCGGCACAGAAATGCAGAGTTTAAATATAAAACCTGCCTTGAAAAGTTCTGTGCTATCCAATCAGCCAGTAAATTTCTTACAGATGATAGCACACTGATCCTGGCATAATCCAATGTTTCATAAATGCCTTAAAAGATTAAGGCAGTATTTTCTGCCCAAGTGACAGTGGAGATTCGCATCTCTGCAGAGTAAACACTGGCAACAGTATTGCATAAGAGCCAGCGATTTTACTACAATTCTCCTCTGTGCTTCCTTACAAGGGCAGTTACATAGTCAAAAACCTTCATCTATCAAAAGCAATCCCACTCATCAAACAAGACGTTCTAGTAAATGAACAAGCACACACCAGATAGGAAGGAAGGGAAGGTAGCTGAGCTGCATCGCCTGATTGACCTGGAAAGAGAATTTAACTTCTCAATGACTCAGCCTTGCTTGTTTTGCTCTTTTGTTCAATATCCAGCTGCAGAGCTGAGAGCATGAGCCTGGTAGAATCAACATTCCCCTGAGCCCATAACTTGCAAGGCTCTGTGCCCACAAAGTTCTTAGAGTGACAGAATCATAGAATCATTAATGTTGGAAAAGATCACTAAGATCATCCAGTCCGACCATCAACCCATCCCCACCATGACCACTAACCATGGCCCTCAGTGCCACGCTTCTTAAACGCCTCCAGGGACAGTGACTCCATCACCTCCCTGGACAGCCTGTTCCAGTGCACTACCACTCCTTCTGAGAATATTCTTTTCCTAATATCCAAGTTGAACCTCACCTGGCATAACTTGAGGCCATTATCTGTCATTCTATCACTAGTTACCTGAGGGAAGGGTCCAATCCCCACCTCACACACCCCATCCGTTGTAAAAGAGAAAAGATTGTACCTGCGAAGAAAGGGCAGAGAATGACTCAGCAACTGAAAGAATACCTGTGGTGCAGAACTGTCAAAGAAACCTCACTTTGCTGAACCCTTGAAGAACTAAGAAATCACTACACACTGTCCTGCTTAGCCATGCTCCGTTAGGGACAGAGCATCAGAACGGTTCGAGTTGGAAGGGACCGTCAAAGGTCATCTAGTCCAACTCCCCTGCAATGAACAGGGACACCTACAGCTACATCAGGGTGCTCAGAGCCCCATCCAGCCTGACCTTGAATGTCTCCAGGGTCAGGGCTTGTACCACCTCTCTGGGCAACTTGTGCCAGTGCCTCACCGCCCTTACTGTAAAAAACTTTCCTTATATCCAGTGTAAATCTTCCCTCTCTTAGTTTGAAACCATTCCCCCTTGTTCCATCACAACAGACTCTGCTAAAGAGTCTGTCTCCTTCTTATAGCCCCCTTTTAGATACTGAAAGGCCACTATCAGGACCTCCTGGAGCCTTCTGCTGCTCTTTCTGCCAGAAGGTCTCTTCTTTTCCAGTTTCTTATAAGTCTCAACAACAGTAATGATAACTTAAAGTCAGCGCAGACAGTAGTGGGTGTCTGCATGTGATACTGTCATCTAACTCCATGCCATTCATGAAGAGACATCAACTAGGATAAGATCTCCCAGGCATCACTGTTACTCAGGGATGCTAAGTATTCCCATCTGGGTTTGGGACAGGCTTTACAACTCAGTTCTTCTTACTGCCTCATCATAATGCATCTGAACAGGGAAATCAAGGGACAGAAGGTCTGGATTTACTGCACACAGTCTCCTCTAAGGCACCTGAGTGAGGTTAAGCAATTAATTGAAGTACCTTCTCTCAGCAAGAGAGACCTTCCTGGCTGCTGCTAAAGAAAGAGAAGGAAAAAATATTTCACTGCTGAAATCTGGCAAGCTACCTGCACAGAGAGGATATTTTTGGCACAGCTCCTCTAAGAGAGAAGAAGATAACATGATAAATGGATGAAGGCAAGTGGGAACCAAAGAGAAGGAGACCACAACAGCTTAGTCACTTGGGAAGGAGATCAGAGTCTGTGAGACAGCTCAGGACATTTATGGGCTGGAAGGGGAAACGAGCACAAGGAGGAAGAATTGGAACAAGGAAGAAGTTCTGAAAAGATGACTCTGTCATCAGATGGGTTTTTTGCCACTTCCAGTTTGTATTTTCAGGAAAAGCTGGGAAGACACAGCGAGGAAGAGAGTAAACACAAGGCAACTGTCTAGTTTTTTGACATACGTTCACACAGGTGGTCACGCAGTGAATGCACTCACTGAAAGAGTGTTTCAAAGCCAGGCACGAGATCGGTTGCAGAAAACAACCAACAGTAATGCTGGAACTAAAAACCTGTTGTGCTCTGCCCACGGGAATGCTGCAGCTTATCTGCCCAACAGTGAGAAAGCAACCCAGCCCTGCCATCAAGCCAGAAAACAGCAGCAGGATTAATAAGTAGAGCTCAAAAAATAGAGAAAGCTGAGGAACAAACAATTTATATCATACTCAGAGGACAGACCTGTTCTAGGAAGCCATTTCTGAATGAAACAAGGAAGCAAGGCTTTTATGGTCATTCAGTTTTTGCAAATGATGCCCTGCTATTGAGTTTCCATGGGCCATAAGAAGGTAGCACATGGGTTATGGTGGAAAATAGGGGCTCTCTTCAATCCTTCTGAGACTCAGCAGGGTAAACATGATGCTAGAATGGTAGAAATGTCAGAGCCTGTGCCAATCAGAAATAAAAATACATGGAAAACTGCTGATGTAGCTGCCAAGGAGATTGAAGAGCTGAACTAAGTTAGAGCAGGTCATTTCCAGAGTGCTTGAAAACTGCCTTCAAATTATCCGGTCAAATGAGCGTTCAGTAAGCACAGACTCTTTTTGGGCCTTAGGGGGAATTCAGACAAGAGGTTTATTCAGCTGCTGGGTGATGACTAAAACTTTCTGAATCACGTGAGGGATAAATTATTACTGCAAACCAAAGACTCAGCTGGCCTGCAGGGCAGGCTTGGAGGAAACCAGGGTAGGAGCTGGGGCAGGGTCCTTCCTGAGCTCTCTGGGGAAGCTGATTGCAAGAAGAGGTTTTTTTGCTAGGGTTCGTTTTCAGCCAGTTTTCCTATGTGGCTAGGAAATCCCCTTATGCAGTCACTGTGCATGTCTGTTTCTCTCTCCCTGCCCAATAATTTTCACCCTAGGGCTCACAGGAGTACAAAGAATGGGTGTCTTGTGGATGCTGTGAATGTGGATGGGCAAAAAGCACTGTGCTTGGGATCGAAGGGTTTGAGCAAAGTGCCATGGGATCACAGTCCCTCTATATCACCTGGGTAGAGGACCATTGGACTACACAAATAGCATGTACCCATGGCACAAAGGGGAGCAAGTCAGCAAGATCCCAGAACACCTGTGTGCACCATCTCAGGACACCTGAGCTGGGAGACAAAGGTCAGTGGGTAAATCCTGGTAGCTCACTGACAGGATAGAGAGAGCCATCACTAGCAGATCCTCCAGGGGACGAAAAAAAAAAATGCATATAAAACCAGCAAGTTGTCATCCACCTAGAAGGAACTCAAGAGACTAAACATGACTCAGCAGATAGCATCCTTTGCATCCATGGCAATGCAGGGAACCCTGGACAGACAGGTTGGATACTGATGTTTCAGTGCTGAAGTAGTGGGTAGGCATTTCTTGATGCTTAAAGAATCAAAATACGAGTTGGAAGGGGCTTTTAAAGGTTATCTAGTCCTATTCCCCTTCAGTGAACAGGGGTCACCTACAGCTAGATCAGAGCAGTCAGAGCTCGGTCCAGCCTGACCATGAATGTCTCCAAACATGACACCTTCCTGCCGTGGTTCTCTATCTGTGCAGAGGTACTACTAAATTCCAAAAAACAAACACAGCAAAAGTGTGAATGCAGCAAGTGACAACAGTTTTGGGTTGTATTTGGTTTTAAAATTAAACCTCCTTCCCCCCTACGAAGTCTCTTATTGTGCATTACAACACTGTCACAAGACCACTTTCTACAGCCACAACTAGTGTTTGCTTCTTCATCTTCTCCCTGAGTACTCTGAGGAAGAGAAGGACTGCCTTCTCCATACCCCTGAGCATCTGCTTTTCCAAAATGGTCAAACCCACCTCTCTCAGCCTCTTCTCATATGTCTTGTGCTCCCCACTGGATTTGAACTGATTTGTTGGTCTCTCTTTTTACTGGAAGACCCAGAACTGAACACAGTGTTCCAGCTTCAGGTTGGATATTAGGAAAAAATTCTTCTCAGAATGAGTGGTCAAGCATTGGAGCACTGTGTCCAGAGAGGTGGTGGAGTCCAGCAATGGATGAATCAAAGCCATCTCAGAAGAGCCAGACAGTCTTGCTTTCTCTCCCTGTAACACGTCTCTGGAAATCTCATCTAAGAATGAGCCCACAGACACATCTTGTTACTTGACAAATACCAGGCTTTGAGCAACAAGAACAAACATTTGCACCTCTGTCAAAAAAGCTTTATGTATTTGTTGCTGTGAACTAGCAATCCTTACTCCATCTTGATTTCTGTGTCCACACCACGCTGCCTGACAAACTGTCTCCCACAACATCACATCTGCTGACAAAAAGCAGATTAGGAGCAAACACTGGAGAAACGAACAATAGATGGTTCCTACCAGCTTGGAGATGAAAGGGTGCATTTAAATCGTTAAGAATATATGACTTAGTGGTTGTTGTTCCAAAGCAGGAGCTCCGATCAGTTTTTAATTACTTCCTCACCCCTACAGGCTCCATTAGCATGTCATTCCCCGGCTGATTGAGTGCATAGTCCAGAAGTGAGAGCTGTGAGACAGGACGCCTGGGTTACCTCCTGAAGTCTGCCCCTGACCTGCTGGGAAACGCATCTCAGCCTGGCTCCTGATGGGTTGTGTTTGCACATTTTGAGACTGAGTCTGCCCGCATGGTGGTTTTGTGCAGCATGCGTCACTGCAGCTGTGGTTTCCACTGCACTTATCATTATGGTACTATAATGCTTCCTTGTCTTATAGAAGTGTCAGGAAGATTAGTTGATGTTTGCTCAGCGCTGGACAGATTCAAGGAGAGGGGAAAGGTCCCCTGCCAGCTCTTCCTTCTCACTGAACAAATGTAATTCTCTCTCATGATGTTTTCAAGCTCTGCCAGGATCCCTCTGCTTGCTTTTACTTCCTCCCCCATTGTGGCCCTTGCAGACCAAGGCCCCAGAGCACAGCTTCTCCACTCAGCACACTGGGACTTTCTCACAGGAGACATCAAGGCTCTTAAAAAGCCCTTCTTCTTTTTCAGATTCTCTCTGTACAAACTGGGAAGCAGGCTAGTTCTGAATTAGCTCTGCTTTCTCATACAGCCCAATGCATGCAAAAATCTGTGTTGCTCCCAGCTGATCCTGATGATAGTGGGTCTGTGGCAGATCTCTGGGGCTCTGCTTTGTCAGCCCAGCACAGCTGCAGGGCAGGGGCACCCCAACAGCACCTCTGCAAGAGAGGGAAACCAAGTCATCAGCATCACTTCAGGAGAGCAGAACCCACCTGGCTGCAATGGGGAACATGCATTTACTCCCAGCTGTAAGCCAAATTCTGTGAACAGCAGTTGAGTCGATGCCAACCTCAGAACAAACAAATGTTGCAGGAGAAAAAGTAACCCACCAGCAGAAATCTCCTCAGCAAAGCATTCCTATAGTCCCCACTGGGGAGGATTTCGTGAGGCCTTGACCCAGAGTTTTTTTTAAAACCTTATCCTTTAAAATAAACAAAAAGAGGACAGCTAGGAGATAGGAATCTCAGCAGCCCATGGGACATACATCTGGCCACATTTTCAAACAGTCCTGAAACCCTTCCTGTGAAATTCCTGCGGGGCTGCCCCAGCCATCAGCAGCCTCTCTCCATTCCAGAGACTCTTGTTTGTGCCATGCTGCCAGCTCTGATGGAGGCTGAGAGGACAAAACCTCGAGGCAGATTTGTACCGGGTGGAAAAGACCTCTAAGATCCACCTAGTACAACTGTCCACCTTACCACCAATGATGCCCAGTAAACCACGTTCCTTAGTACCACATCTATGCTTTTACTGAACACCTCCAGGGACGGTGACTCAACCGTTTCCCTGGGCAGCCCATTCCAGCACCTGAGCACTCTTTTGGAGAAGTTTTTCCTAAGATCCCTCCTGAACCTCCCCTGGTACAACTTGGGGCATTTCCTCTCGTCTTGTCACTGTCAGCCAGGAAAAAAAGTTGACCACCACCTCGCCACGATCCCCTTTCAGGGAGTTGTAAAGAGCAGTAACGTCTCCCCTGAGCCTCCTCTTCTCCAGAATAAACAAGCCTTGTTCCCTCAGATGATTCTCCAGTCCCCTCACCAGCTCTCATGGCTGGAGATAAGGCTGTTGGTATTGCAATGGCCAGAATCACAGAATGGGTGAGGTTGGAAAAGACCTCTGGGTCCATCTGGTTCAGCCCTTCCCAAGCAAGGACACCCACAGCAGGGTGCCCAGGACCACATCCAGGTGACCTCTGATGATCTCTAAGAAGGAGACCCCATAAGCTCTCTGGGCAACACATACCACTGCTCTATTACCCACACAGTAACTAAGTGCTTCCTGATGCTCAGACTGAACCCAAATCCATTTGCCAGGCTCAGCAGGGCAGCCAAGTGGAGCAGCAAGTCAGGCTCCTACTTTCAAAAGGAAAAGCATTTTTTGCAACACACCACGGTGCCTGGCCAGGTTTTACTTGTCAGCATGGGAGTGGTTGCCATGGTAGTAGGAAAATCTCTGAGCTGATTAGGATTAGGTGTTGGTTTCCCAAAGACCAAACACTCTTCACCAAGAACTTCTCTGGTGTTTCTGCTGGGCCGTGCCCTGCTCATGATGTGCAAGTGGGAGTGTAAAGGGACACACAAGTTGCCTCCTTTCAAGCATCTCTTTTGCTCAGCAGTCTGTCGCTTGCCCAAACTCAGGATTTCACAGATGTAAGGACAGCCCCCTCATTTTAGTATCTAATTCTCCCCACATTTATTCACCTGAGAAGCAGAAATCTGAATGGAACAAATTGCTCAGAGAGAGTGTGGATTCTTCTCCTTTGAGATCTTCAAAAGTCACCTGGATATGGCCTTGGACAATCTGCTCTGGATGTCTCTGCTTAAGCAGACAGATCTAGAGATCCCTTCCAAACTCAATCACTCTGTGATTTTGCAAGCAACACTGCTGTCCATGTAATGGAGCCACAGGGTTTCTCAAATGGCTCTGGCAAGGAGGGTCTATGACCAGCTGCTGTTTCTCAGAGTCATGGGGCTTAAGATACGTGGGGCGTACAGTGCTAAGCAATCTGCCCTCTTGCAAAACTCAGCACTGATCATCTCTGCCAAGCCCACAAGTTCTCTTTGAGCAATAATTTTGCTGCCTTGATTCAGTGCTCTCCAGCCACGGGGAACCTACTGTCCACCAGCTACCCCAGGTGGGCTCAAAACCTCCCCTGATTAAAAACAGGAGGGCATCCAGCTAAGTCTGAGTGCACCTGCAACCTCAGCTGCAGGTGGTCGAACATGGTCGGGTTTTCTCATTGTGGCTGTAGCATTGTCCACCCCCTGGCATCTCTTTGCACTGACCTCATCCAGGTCAGCTCTTTTGCTTCTGTACTTCACCACTGCTCTGGACTTCACAGAACACAGCTGTGTTCACACAATGCCTGGGCTGCAGCTGTATCTCAAGAGAAGGAAAGCTAGCGTGTGAGATCTGACAGGCTCATAACAAACCCAGCTGGCTGGCACACACACCTAGCTCAAAACACCCCAGGCCACCACCCTCCCACCCTCCTGATACCATCACACCCCTCTGCATTTAATTAAAAAGGGATTAGAGCAGGCTGCAGGGACGTGGGCGATGGCTGAAGTCAGGGGGTGCCTTAAGAACAGACGCCAAGCCCCACAGCTGGTGCTGGGACACTGGGTTATCTACTGGGGATGCTGACTTCTCCAGGATTTGAGCAGGTCTCATCTGAGACCCAGGCAACACATCCAGGCCGCGTTTCTCTTGTAGAGAGGCTCTGGGAGGAGATCTGTGGGGCTACAGTAGGATTAGTGGTACAGGAGCCCACAGGGAACACTCGTGCCATAGTTCAGGTAGTGGGCAAATAGGATCATGGCACATCTCCGGAGCTTCTGCATCAGTCACTACGTGTCACCACCACAGCCCCAGCAGAGAAGTTCAGCCCAGGCAAGCAGCTCCGTTGCAACCATGCAGAGCTGTTCCAGCCCTTCCTCAGTTCCCAAAATGGGATTATTTCAACACAGAGAGAACCGATGTCCTTCCCAAATCCAGCCTCACACCAGACCCAGTCATCCATTTCACTTCAGCCTCAAACACTGATCTTCCACAGTGGCCTGGCCTGATGAGCTCAACGAAGCTCCTGCTGGCCTTTTAAGGTCTTTCTATCAGTTCATTGCCCTTACCATCCACTCTGCTCAGGCTCTGACCCCCCTTCCAGGTCATAATAAATGCTCCCAGTCTCATCAACCTCAGTAATTGCTGCCATCCTCACAGTCCTGTCACCCAGCCTTGGAAGGTTTTCTCCCTCCACACCTTGCACTTGCCAGAAATCAGCTGATTCATCACTCTCTGCCTAAGGCAGCCCACGCAGCCACCGATGATTGAATTACTTAATGATTAAGCAGGGCCTTAAATCTTTGCAGCACTTAACATGTATTGACTAATTAATTGGAGCACCTACCTGAGGTAGGTTAGGTTCAGTCTTGCAAACAAACATGCCCACAGCTGCCTCGTGGGTTGAAGGCAGGTCTACCATCTCCATTGCCCACATCCCCAAGGGACCTGTGTGGCACTGGCTCACTTTGTTGTAGGATCTGCTGGGACTTCAGAGGTCACAACACCCAGAAGAACACGTCCTGGCCCTGTGTTCTTCATAGAATCACTGAGATTGGAAAAATCCTCTTAAGATCACCTAGTCCAATCATCAACCCATCACATTCATGCCCACTAAACCATTCAGTTCTTCAGTGCCACATCTACCCTCTTCTTGAACTCCAGGGACAGCAAGTCTACCACCTCCCTGGACAGCCTGTTTCAATGCCTGATCACTCTTTCTGAGAAGAAATTTTTCCTAATATCCAACCTGAACCTCCTCTGGCACAACTTAAGGCCATTAGCTCTTGTCATATCACTGGTTACCTGGGAAAAGAGGCTGACCTCCACCTTGCTACAGCCCCTTCTCAGGGAATTCTAAAGCCTAAGCTTGACTGAGCTTTTCTCCTGCATTTTCTCTGGCCTTGCTTGACTTTGTTTCATGACTCACTCCTTTCTCCTGCCACCAGTGCTGATCAGGATTCACCAAGCTATAGGGACTCCGCAAGCAGTGAGGTGCCCTTGGGATCCTGCTGGCTTTGCTGATGCAGAACAAACCTGGTTTCCTACCCAACAAGACTGGGGTCCATGATCCTGAGCAAACCTTTTTCCTACAGTGAACTCATTTTTCACCTGGGAAAGGATAAAGGAAAACACAACCTTGTGTCCTGCAGGTTCCCAACTGTACATGTATCTGGGATTAGCCTGACCCAAGTGCAAGACCTTGCGTTTGGCCTTTTTGAACCTCATTTCGTTAACGTGGTCCCACTTCTCAAGCCTGTCCACATCCCTCTAGATAGCATGGCATCCCTTTGGCCTCTTTCACCAAACAAGTTAATGATCCTCCCAGCAAAAGGACAGACAACCCAGATGTACAAGAGAACATTTTACTTCCTGTCCCCAGAAGGTTTTACCAAGTCCCTCAAGCAGCTCATGCCTTTTCCCTGCCTCCCTGTCTGGGGCTTCAGGTAATAAGTCTTGAGAGATGCTTGATGGAAAGGACCTGGCAGCAGAAAGGCACCCTGCAGACTAGCAGTGGTGCAAAGCAGCCATGCAGAAGAGAGCTTAATATGAACAACCTTGCAGTCAGGGTCCCTCTGCTCCAGCCATGTGGTGCCTGCAACAGTGAGCTATGGGCTTGAGCCAAAAGCATCAGTGTGCAGGTTGCAAAGGCTTCTCCACAGCTTGTGACAGTATCCTTCGTGCGTCCTACATCTCACACTGCTGAGCACAGGGCTCTTGCCTACCCTGTGGCTACAACATTTGCTTGCTTTTTTAACAGCAATGCCAAAGGGAGAAGAGAGACTTCCACCCTCACCATGAAATCTACCCCAGAAAATCCCGAGTCCTAAAGCAGAGGAACTTGTAACTAACACTTTACCTCTGGGTTAAAAAACCACCCCATACATTAGCAGGATTTTTCTTCTTTTTTTTTTTTTTTTTTCCTTTCCTGAATATGTGCTGATCTCATTCATCTTGGGAAAAGCACTGGGTGTTCTCATCCAGGCTCTACCTGGCAAGCTGCACACGCTGTGGCAGAGGGAGCGAAGTTCTGAGCAGGCTCTGCAGTGGTGCTGCTGGGCTCCTTCTGCTTTCCTTCTGGAGCAAGAGCGTGGCTTCTTCACCCGGCGTTCCTGGGAGAGATGAAGGGTAAGTCAGCGAATCAGCTCCGCGTGCCGCAAGCATCCCCTGCTTTCTGCCATTGGGTCGAGATTTACCGGCAGCCAGGCGAGAAGCATCCGCAGGGCTTCCTCCCCCAATCTCCAGCAAAGAGAGAAAGCAAGCGAGTGTTATTTTTTTAATGCGCTGTATGCAGGCAGGTTGCGAGCTGCGCTAGGGGAATAAATCGATGGGGAACGTTCCTGATGCTATTTTAAACGCCGAGAGAAACCGCTAGCTAGAGACACTGAATTGCTGCAGCAAGCCAAGTGCAGCGGCAGAGGGATCAGCTGTCCCTACAGCAGGGAAACCCCCGCAGCGATGCGTGGGGCTGCGAGGCTGCTCCGCTGTGTCGGTGCATCTGTTCACGGCGACGTCGCAGCGTTATGTCGGCTGCTGGATGCACCTCATTTCAATGCCGAAGTTAAACACGAGTCGCAGCTGAGCTGCTCAAAGGGATCCGCACTGCTGCTCATGTGAGTGCTGCATGCCTGGCCCCAAGGGGGATGCAGCTCTTGCAGGAGGGGGCTGCTGAAATCTGTCTCTCTCCGGAGCTACTGGAGTTGCTTGCCCAGGAGAGGATGGGAAAAAGGCATGCTGAGGGCTCACTGCATCCGCTGGGTGCTGCTGGAGGCGGTGTGTGAGATGAAAGGTGGCACCTGAGAACACAGCACAGCAACTCCTTGCATAAAAATAATGGATATTGCAGATCTGGCTGCTGCAGGAAATGCTCCCTCTGGAAATTGTAGCATGAGGAATGAGAAACGCAATTACGTGGGTTCTGCTGCAGCTCTTTTTTGTGGGGTCAATGTGGGGGGAGGATGTTTGTTGGCAGTTAAATGAGGCAGCCTGGGAAGCCGGGGAAGAGCCAGAATTAGCAGACCAGGCTGCTGTTCGGGAATGGTATCTTCATCTCACAGCATCACACAGATCAATTTGATCATGTCTTAATAAAAAATGAAAAAGAAACCTATTTTCAGATACAGGACCCATTCTGAAAAGCCCATCCACCACAGTGATGAGCACCACGGTAAGCAGGTCTGGTTGAATGGCATTTGCAGACCTGCTGCTGGAGGAAAAGGCTCAGTCGCAGGGGGTTATTTTGTGCATGGATCGGGGAGAAGAGGGATGAGAGGAGGTGAGAAGTGCTCCCCTGTACCCTGTCTGACTGCAGCTGGTCAAACATAACCATTTTAACGCAGCTGTGATGCCAGGTATGATGCAGGGCTGTGCCCAACTGGTTTTAATATGACAATTATTCCTGGTGCTCACAATCTCACAGCTATATACTGCAACTTGTTCCTAAAAATCCAGAGCTGGATGCCCATTGCCACCATTGATTGATGGAGAATTGATCCTTCCACTGTCTGTGAATGGAGAGATCAATCCTGCATGGTAACTACGTGCTACAGAGCTGGCATAGCCCTTCCTCCCCTGCTCTCTGCCTTCCTGGGCACACACGGTGGTGATGGGTGGACAACTGAACTAGATGACCTCAGTGGTCTTTTCCAACCTTAATGATCCCACAATTCTATATCAGCCCTGGTCTTTTGGGATGAAAGCTGGGGAAATGAAGCCTCCAAAAGAGCAGACAGGCACTCACACAGGCTGCCCAGGGTGGTGGTGGAGCCACTGCTTTTGAAGGTGCCCACGAAGAGGGCAGATGTGGCATGGTTTAGAGCAGTCACAGGCGCAGGTTGTTGGTTGGACAAGATGATCTTTGTGGTCTTTTTCAATCTCAGTGATTCTATTAGTCCTCACGTTTGAAACCAAAGGGGTTGAGCACTGCAGGCACTGGTAGCAATGGTTCTGATAATTTTAGCCTTTAAGATTACAGGAACTGAACTCAGAATAACATCATCATAGCTGCAAAGGCTGGAGGAACAGCAGTAGGTGAATGAGACTGGTCCACAAGGGAAGGCTTGCAGCAGCTATTCCTGGTGTGTTTTACTTTCAGCCTTCATCTGAGGTAGAAATGGAGATGCAGCAAGAGCTCTCCCTTCGTGGCACCAGGCATGCAGACAGTTCATCAAGCAGGGCTTGGGAAGAAATTCCAACTAACATCCATGTGTTCCTGCCTTTTTTTTTTCTTGAAAACTTAATGCTGATTCCTTCTGATCATCCAGAAGCACTTCTGTTCTCTGTAGGTGACAGAGCACAGGCACAGGTTGTCCAGTGAGGTTGTGGAGTACCCTCCTTGGAGGTCTTCAAAGGGTGCCTGGACACGGACTTGAGATCCTGCTCTGAGTTTCCCTGCTTGAGCAGAGGTTGGACCAGATAGGCCTTTCCAATCTCAATAATTTTGAGCCTGTGATAAATGATCTGGATGACAATGGATCTCTTCATCCACCTCCAAAGCATGGTCGCTGCTTTGTCTAACAGGGTTTGGAAACCTATACCTAATCTCCTATGGAAGTGGGTACAGCATTTTGACCCTGCCATTCACCCACCTTCCCACTGTGATTTATTCCGGCTGCTAAAAGCAATAAAGCACCACAAACTTATCTTGGATGAACTGCTTTCCTGGACTGATACACACTAAATGTCCCTATCTGCCCTGAAATCATCTGCAAGTTGCTTTGAGATGGATCCAAACACCAAAGAATCAAAACTAGGTGAGGGCAAACATTTCCAGCATCCCAGAGCGACGGGAATTATCACACATGCACAACAAACACTTTGCTAGCAGCTGCACGCATGCAAGAAGACACTAACCTGAATAGCAGCCAGACCATTTTTTTCTATGTGAACGCACCATTCTTGAGCAATTTTTCCAGCACATCCCACGCAAACAGGTTTTCCTTGAACGCCACACAGCAGCATTTATCATCTCGTGCTGGGTTTTCTTTTTCTAACTGGTTCGGAGGATTCTCATGTAGCACTTGGTGTCTCTGCCCTGGTGGAGCAGAGGGAGTAAGGTAGCCTCAGGGTGCTCAGGGAACAAAATTCAGTACTGAACCGGTGCAGGTTTCACTGACCCTATTTGATGTTAGCAGCTCTGCTGAAGTCACAGAATCACAACAGGGTTGAGGATGGAAGGGACAACTGAAGGGTCATCTGGTAACCTACAGCAGGTTACCCAAGACAAGATCCCAGCATCTCACAGAGGCCTCAGGCCTTCCCCTAGGTACACACACATGGAAGTCTACTAACGTGTCCTCCCTCTTCTCATCACAGTAATGGCTCTCCCAGGAAGGGCATCTTGATTCTTTGAAGCTGACATACACTGTAGAAACTGCTGCTGCTCAGATTTGCTCAGCATAGGCATTAGCTATTAGTCTACGGTATACTTTGCTAAATTAGATGGGATCTTGGTGGTCAAAGGGCCACAGAGGGAGTACAGACAGTGTCTTTAAAGTTGTGGGTATAACTTAAGTCCCACATATTTCCCAGCTGGCTCATTGTAGCCACTCTGAGTTTGAGGTGCCATGAAAACAGAGCGTTTTTAGGACCTTATTTAATCTATTTTATCAACTTCAGCCATGTGACAGTACCTCAGGGACATCCAGAATGCCAGCACACAATCTCAATTTGCCTTCAACCCCTTCAGCCCACAGGCATGTTCCAGATACTAGATCCTTCCTCCTGGGCCTACAAAATCTTCCAGAGCATCTCTCCACCTGCTTATGGGATCTAAGAACCACGTGCAAGATTCCAGGGAAGGTTCAACCCACCCCAGTGCACGGTCTCCACAGGATGCAAACATGGGTCAGGCTGTCTCCCCTGTTTGTCTGAACTTTGGCCTGATTTGAAGATCATGGGAAATATGGTATTGTGTCAAAAGAAGCAAAATTTTCCCATGTTGTCTCATTCTGTAAATACATATATATATATATGTTCTTGTTATTCATTGACCAAATTTGATCACTCTGAAAAGTCCATCAATTCTAACACACACAGAAAAAAATCTGCTTTTCCCAGTTTTCTTATCCAAATGTGACCTTCAGCTTGCTTGGTCATGACAGTTTTACAAGGGAGAGAAGAGCAAACTGTAATCAGGCAAAGGCAGACTGATCACTATCCCTGTGTAATACTGGAAGCAGACAGGATCAGCTCGATGCATTTCTTGATACGTTCTTTCAAACCTACTTTGGAGCATTTGACATTATTAGCTAATTGTTAGGCACAGGAGAAGTTTCTGGCTGGGATCACAAGCATGTCATTAGCTGGGGACTTGGCTTGTTGAATCCTGTGTTCATGAACCCTGAGCCTCAGGAGCGAAGAAACGGTGGCAACAGTTCACATACTCCACAGTTCTCATCTAAATATCCCAAGCAGTTGAATCTCTCCTCAGCACACAGCGTTAGACTGCAGAGCAGCCTGCTATCAGGAAGCTTTGGCAGACACAGTGGGGAGACTGGAAGCTCTTGGCATCCACTTTGACAAATCCATTGTGCTGAGCAGAACAGAGGCCTCTTCTGCAGCCGGGCAAGAGCTGTGGCTCTCCACACGTTGCATGGGCACAAAGGCCTGCAAGTGAGGGAGCCAGGCCCACGTTGCCTCTTTGTGTGTAGTCTGGGCAGACACATCCAGGTCACTCACTCCAGACAGCATTCACGACCTGCGTTTTTGTCGTCTTCCAGTTGCCTGGAGGGGAGCTCAGTGCTTTGGCAGCAGACCCACTGCTGTCCCCAGGGTCCTTGGAGCATGGCCGGAGCGTGTGGCAGCTCAGGGACTTGGGACGGGGCCACTGCGGCCTGCTTGGATGTGAGATGGCTCACGCACATCCATGGTGCCTTTCAGGTTCACTTGGGCACAAAGCTCATTCCTCACTGGCTGAAGACATTCAGGGACAGGGCTTACCCTCTCCTTCCTTCTCCTTGCTCCTTGTATTGCTGTTCTCGGCTGTGATGCAGCTAACTCCTATGAGGAATAGATGCAAAGGGGAATAAAGGTCATCCACGGCCAAGTCTATAGTTATCTCCCCCCGTGTCTTGGAATACAGTATTCAAACTTTGGGAAGCATTTGAAAATGAGTAACTGAGCAGGAAAAGCAGATTTTGGCAGCTGTGAAAAGGAAAGGAAAGCTTTATCCATGCCCCGGAGAGAAAGGGGAAGGTTGGCAGTGTATGAGGAAGGAGACTTGGCCATACTTCTTGTTGAGCTAACAGTGGCTTGATGATGGCTTTCACGTTCATGGGGCAGCTCACAGTTGTGTATGCCCCTCCTGTGCTTGCCTGAGATGCCCCTTACACCTTTGAGAAGGAATAAAAAAAAGCATGTGATAGTCCATTCTCCTAGGAGATCTTGCCTTTTGTTGGCCAGCTATCTGTTCCAAAAAAATACTTTTCTCTGCCACCCTGGAGAGAGAACCAAAAGCACAGGAACAGCTGAAGATCAACATGCTGCAGCGAACCCGACACCCTCTGCAACACCTGAGAGAGCAGAAACTTTGCTTGCTTTGTTTCTACACAACCGATCAATTGAAAGCAGATGATGAAACTCAGTGGGTTAGCATGCTCCTGCGGGATGCTGGGCTGGGGGGACAGAGCTGAACATGCACGCTTGACATGCACATTCTGGTGAGACTTGAAGTCCTCCTGCTGGCTTATTTTGGTCTTGGTAAGGAAATGCCCATTCAGAGCAATTCGTTCTGATGGCAAAAACAATGCTGTCTTCCTGCAGCTTCTGCAGCTTGTTCTGCCTTGTTACCTTCCTCCCTCTTTATTTCTCTTTCATACACTTCCTTTATTCCCTCCTCTAGCTTCTGATGGGGTCACACAGGCATGTGTGTTTATTTTCTCAGGGATCACTCATCCATCCTCACTGATGCTAACAGCATCTTTCTATTCCAGATCTTTTGATACCTTCCACCCTACGTACTCTCTCAGACCTCTCTCTCCTACATCTTCCCGTGGGTGTTTAATTAGTACTTAAAAGTCAGCTTGGCTAAAACAGAACTTTCATAGAATCAGGGAATATCCCGAGTTGGAAGGGACCCACAAGGATCATCATGTTCAACTCTGCCACACCATTCCCTCTGGTCCTGTTGCTGTCACAAGAGAGCAGAGCTGTTTAGTGCTGCCTTGGTGCTGACAATGCTCCAGCTACTGTTGCTACAAGGAAAATAAATCAAGGCAGAACTGTTTAAGTTTTGAGTGCCTGAAAAATCTGTTTAAACCAGCTCAAAAAAAAAAAAAACAAAAAAAAAAAACCAAGGTTAGAATCTGGATGGAAAATCCACTCCAGATCCTATGCTTAGTGGGAGCATCTCTGCTAGCCAGTACTGTATTTAGTTAACATAGATGCTGCCTCTCCTCTGCTACCCCTACTACCTGTACCTTTGTAAATAGCACTTACCTGCCCTCTGTTTCTGGCCAGAGGCAGAGAAAGAGGCTCAAACCAAGACAGAAGCAGCCCATGCCCTTATCTGTAGGGCAAAGAGCCAGCAGAATAGGAAGATGAGGAGAGGAACTAGGAGGGTCAACTGAGACCTCATCAGGGCAACTGCCCTGACACCAGCCCTGAGGAAGCTTTAGAGTAGACAAGGCCACAGAGCACTCAGGAACTTCATCTCCACACTGTCAAACCTATCCTGTAGTGCCCACCCCCTAAAAAAACACCCAGTGAATACAATAATAGAGTGTTAAAAATGGGAAGTGTTCATAGAGGGAGACCAGCTTGCTCTGCTACCCAAGAACTGCATGTCCTGGAATTCCTTTAGATGTAAATGTGTGAAATGACACATTTACTGCAAGACCAAAGCATAGCCATGGCAACATGATTATCAAACGGTTGCATATGGAAGCATAAATTCATATAGGTTTCTGGCTGGTGAGATTAAACTACCGAGGGACAGGGCTCCAAGTACGCCAAGCTCAGGCTCCCCGTGTCCAAAAGGAATCACCTCCAGCTTTGAGCCTGAGACAGTTTCCTGTTTTACATCCAAACTGTCTCTGTTACACCTCGAGCAATCGTCAGGCTGTATTCATAGGCTTAACATGTGAGAAAACAGGCTGTGCAGCCAAAGGCACGGTGCTCAGGGCATTCCCCCACCCACAGCACGCTCATGTGACAGCGATCCGGTGACATCTGAGGGGGGAAGAGCAAAACTGGCACGTCGGCAACCTTACAGCCTCCAAGCACTGATCTTCTTGGTTCTTTATCGCAAGCAGGGCACATTGATTTCCCACAGCCACCAGCAAGTGGCTGAGCCACAATACTGCAGGTAGGAAAAGTCCATCTCGTCCCTAAAACATCCAACAAATGCTCCCATAATGTCATATAGGAATTGACAGGATGACTTCCTCCTCGATGGGATGTTCCTGTAGTTAATTAACCTCCGATCTTTATTTCCAGTGGGAAAGTCTCTTGCTTCTGTCTCCAGCAAATGACTCCCGCAGCTCTTCGCACAACAGATTAGGCAGCCTGCTAAAATCTGGCACCTGCTGCTGCTGCAGGTATTTCTGGGGACTGATCACATCCCTTTTATCTCCTGTGAGCCAAACATACTGCAGCTCCACCAAGTTCTGGTTTCCAAACCCACTTCCCAGTCTGCGAAGTCCCACACCAACTGTGCTCTTAGGGATCCTGTTCCACAGCAGCAGGTTTTATATTTTCTGTTTGAAGGGGAAGTTTTGCAGGAAATTTGTGCTGGAATAAAACAGCATCTTGTCATTAAAGAGAGCCTTTTCTCCTTAAAAAAAAAAAAAAAAAAAACAAAACAACATGATTTTACAAAATATTGTTCTTTAATAAAAGAAAATAGGAAACATGGAAACTATTGCACTGTTAATCACTATTATTCAAACCATTTTCTTATGAACTCCTGAAGCCTTGCAGATAGAGGGAGCTCTGTGTCAGGGGAAGTTTAGGTTGTCTATTAGGAAAAATGTCTTCTCAGCATTAACAGTGAGGTATTGGAACAGGCTGCTCAGGGAAATGATGGGGTCACAGTCCCTAAAGGGGTTCAAGAAGAGTGTATGAGGCACTGAGGGATGTGGTTTAAAGGACATACAGACATGATGGTGATGGGTCGATGGTTGGATGAGATGATGTAAAGGCTGTAAATGCAAAGAGACCAGCATGAACAAGGAGGTGTTACAAAAGAAGGAAAATGAGCGCTCACCCATCTACAAAGATCCAGGTTTGCAGAGAAGGAATTCCACAAAGGAGGGATCTCCAACAAGAGATCCTTCCTCAGGAGCAGTCAGCTGTTAAATGAGGTCTAAGAGGAGTGCAGCCTGGCTCTAACCCTTCTGGTCACGCAGGTGAATCACCTTCACCTGTGCTCCCAGGGTTGACCAGATCTTTCCTTCAGGTGCTCATTCAGTGGTTCAGGCCGTGACTCAGCAGTTCCCATACAGATTGTCTTAGTGGTCTTCTCCAACCTTATTCTGCAGCAGATTGAGCATCTGAATTTTGGTTAGCCACGAATCATTGCTTAAAGAAAGGCACTGCTGCACTGCTGTGAGCAATGCCTGATGCAAAGCTCAGGATGTGGGAGCATTGCTGTGCTGCCCGACCATCCAAGCCGTGCCACAGTGGCAGCTGCCTGCTCCCCAAACTCGCTGTCTGCTGCAGAGAGGAGGCGAAGCTGTTATCTGAATGCTCTCCATGTCACGCCGCCCTTTGCAGTCCCTTGATCTCCGTAACCGGAGATTATTAACAGGAGTGCCAGAGCCTGAAGTGGCTTAAAGCCATCCTGCTCATTGCTCGATGAGTGGATGAAATCTGCAGGCACCAAGCAAGTCAAGAGCTTTCCGCTTCCCACAGAAAGGAGTACACCAAGTGGCCTGCCTCATTGAGCTGCTTTTATGAATGGAGCTAGAAAAAAGCAGATGCTGTTAAGTTGTTGCTAAGATTTCTTTTTTTTTCCTGCTGCCCTGACTGCTCCGGCCAATGCAAGCCCCAGCGTCCTGAGCACTGTGCAGCCCTGAAATGAAGGAAGCTGTAGGGACAGAAAGCACAGGTTCCCATGCTGCACTCAGCAATTACACAATCCCGTACCTGCAATTATTCCTGGCAAGGTTGATTCACCTCATGGGAGACTTTTGGAACAACGCTTTGCTTTTCTAGGGAGTGTCAGTCATCGGGCGAACGTGCCTTCCAGAATTGCTTTTATTTTATCTATTTTTTTAAATATGTAAGTAATTGTTTCTTTACAGTTTGGTCTTTGCTTTTTAATGACTCACGCTTCTACCTTGTCAGCTTTCAACACAGGCCCTACCCTCCCTCGCAGTGCTACAATCCTCCCAGCTCTCACCCACTGCATCAGGTCAGCCAGGGTAAAATAGGGAATGATGAGAATTCCTTCTGCCCGTGCCATCCAGACGTTCAGTTTAATGGGGGCTGCTTCTGGGGGGGCTGCAGTGAGCAAGCATTAAAAGCGAGGTGCAGGCACGTCGCTGATGCATGCAAACAGAGGTTGGGCTGTGGTTTGGGATTTGGAATCCAGATGCATTTTTATGGGGGCAGTGACAGGCTCCAATCCCCAGCACAACTTCTGTGCCAAGTGTCTCCTTTCTGTTCCAGCCTCCCGCAGTGCTGAAGTGCTCTTCAAAATAAAGGGACACAAAGCTTAAACATTCATAAAATTACTCCTTTAGCTTGAAACTCCATGAAAAATAATCGCACGTTTTATGGAGTGCTGGTTTGTGTGTGTATGTGTGTGTGTGTGTAACTTTTCCCCCTTCACTCCCCTCTGAAAAGAAAAAAAAAAGAAAGAAAAACAACTAGAGGCAGAGAGCAATTATGGAAAATTTCAGGCTGAATGGTTAAAGCGTGGCCAACTTGTAAAGTAATTGGAAACACAAGGGTAGAAAGGAAAGTGTTTGGCAACACGAGTATTGTGCTTTGAGATGAAAGGTGCAACGTAAGTGGAGGACTCTCTTCTATTGCAAGCTCTCCTCTCTGATATGTTAATTGTGTTTTGCCTGATCCCTTGACAGTTCATTAATTTTTGCCCAATGGCAGGCTGTCAAGCGCAGATAAATTTCAGGCTATTATGGGAACACCCTAGAAGTTTGTATAGAAAGGAAACTCACTGTTTCCTGTATCATCCTTCTGGGGATCTTGAAAGAGTTCACAAAAAACACTTAAGCGAACTTTCTTCGCTGGATAACGGAAGGAAAGGAAACTGTGAACAAGCAAACAACACTCAATTCCATGAGACAAGAGATACTCGTAGGTCACTGCAGAGAAAGTGAAGTCAGTGACTGCAGTACACACACAGGCACACAGAAACTATCCAATGGTACTCCCAAAATAATGGGAACCTTTGCACTTGTGCAGTATTTTTGATCTGTAAAAGCAAATCTCGCAAAGTTCACAACACGCCAAAAAAAAAAAAAAAAAAGTGAGAAGAAATGGTCCAGAGGAACTCTTGTTTAGCAGTAGGCAGAGCAGGGTGGGAGGAAGGGAGAGAAGGGAAGCTGTACAGCAGCATCTCATTTCTAGGAAGTGAAGTTCAAAACAAACCAGAGGAGATGGTGGAAAGCTGATATCCCCTACAAAACAGAATCACTCCCTCAGAAGAGGGAGAATTTGTGCAGCAGAGTATTAAAGATCGAAACAAAAAGAGCTTGGCTGACAGGTCACTTCCAGGAGGAGAAAAGAATACAGATTTAACTCATGAAATCATAGAATGGCTTGAGTCGAACTCAGTTCAATGTCCCAAAGATCCCAAAATCTTCTCTGCACTTCTCCAGCCACGTTCCACCCACAGCTCCACCGGACCGCACCGAACGGCTGTGCCAGAGCTCCTGCCTTGCACTGCTGATAAATAAACCTCCAGAGGCAACATCACAGGTTTGGGAGATCTGTCAGAAGGAAGGTCAAGGACGGAGTGAATGATAGAGCCAGCTGATAGACGATAAGAACTGCTGTCTGCTCAATGTCTGCTCATCAGTGCTTCTGCGGGGAGCTCATTAAAACACCCTCATTGCTACGAAGTTTCTCTCCTCTCGATTTTGTTAGCTTCTTTACTGTGAGTCACAACGTCATCTGCTGTCCATGTGTCAAATGACCATGTTGCTAGCACCTTCCGAATTTCTCTCCTTCAAGCACTGGAACCCCCATCCTCCTTTCCCACAAGGTTTAGTCATCTTTGTGCTCTGGCCCGAATGAATACTGAAATATGCTTTTGGAGAGCACTCAGCATCAAGGCAGGACTGCAAGTAAGGGAACGAGCTTTTGAATGGATACGATTGCCCAAATAAGAGGAGCATCAAGGAAAGATAGCTCTGTCATCCTCACGCTTTGCTTGCCACTGGCAGCATTCCAGAAGAGAGCAACGGCACCTCCAGGTGCCCCTCCAGCAGGCTGAGTGGCAGCTCCAGGATGATCAGGGAAGTGTTCAAGGAAAACGATGGAATTACTCAGAAAGAACTGAAAAAAATGCAGCTGTTATTTTTTTTTAGAGAGATGAGATGCAAGAAGTAGAATGTGACTTACCCTAGGAGAGACAATATTAGGGGAAAGGACTTGACCACTACCTGCCAGCACCTGCAGGCTGAAATGAGATTTAACTATAACATAACTCAATGCATTCTGTTCATCCAGCTGAAAAGTATCCGTTCCTTTTTATGTTGTTTTTGTGGGTTTTTTTCTACCAAATGAGCTACATGCATTGACTAACCCTCTGCATATTTGATCAGCAGATGAAAAGGAGAGAGCCCCTCTGGGGAGCAACTAGATTTTAAATCGTCGTCGCTGTAAAGTGAAACCAGAGCTTAAGAACAGCACTGTGCAGCCTCCACACTGTACTTCGCGTTAAGGGGCGACCTCATGTCAAACATGACAAGAAAATTCACCACTGGGATGATATTCCTTTCTAGAAAAAGGAAAAAATCACTGAATGTTACTGGAGTGAATTAAAGAACTTGTGGATTTGTCATTTTTCATCCACCTTTAAGGAGTGGAAAGTAACTCAAAACAATTTTACAGTCTCAGTATTCCTCTGGGGATTTTAATTTTTACCCCAAACAACTCTGGACTTTGGAAACGCATCTCATTTTTTTCCTCAAAGTTTAAAATGGCTTTAGAAGAAACACTTTGGGATCTGCAGTTGTTCAGGTGTGTTTAGAAATGCAAGCACTCAGAATAAAAATTATTCACCCAATTCATATCACCTTCCCTGTCACAACAACAACGGTCTGCTCAGGGTTATTCCTCAAACCTGGGTTGCTTAAGTCATTTGAATAGATTTCTATTTCAGAAACAAAACGAGAGCCAAGAATTTCACAATTAAAGGCTCGAGGGCTCTAAAACTTGGCTTCGCCTAAGACTCTTAACATTGTTTTTATTATCTTAATCACTAGGTTTTTTTACATACTAGTTTTCCATCCCATTGCCAACCGGTGCCAATCCAACTTGCTTTTCCATCACCCAGGTAAGCGTTACTCATGTTTTCAGGGGAAGGTAAAAAACAAAACCTGAATATCGTCAGTACGACCGCGGCTATTTTTGTGACTGCTCACAGTCCCTCGCTGACACTGAGTCACAGCTAGAGAAGCTGTTTGCATAGATGCAGTTCCTTGAGTTACACCCTGGGATACTCCAAAAAATACAGAAAACGCTGCTGCTTTTCCAGATGCAGTTTTCATGACACAGGGCTAAACAATGTGAAATTCTGACCACGCTGGGACCCAGAATATTGCAAACACTGATTAGGTACGGTACCGATTAGGCAAGGGAGAGATGAGATAAGTCACAACGCGTAGTTGTAACAGGCCCCAGCAAAGCAAAGAGCAAAGCAAGACCTCCAGGAAGGCTCTAGAGGCTTTGAGTCCCACCTTGGTGATGAAAACAAACGTGCCCAATAACACCTGCATAGTTCCAATCCAGCTGTGGCTAAAAGGTTGCAAGAACACAGCATGAATAACAACTAACGATCTGTTAAACGGAAAGTCGTGCTTTAATGTCTAGATCCATAGGTTCTGCATTGTGATCGGATTGATGGTTGGACCAGATGATCCTAGTAGTCTTTTCCAACCTTAATGATGCTGTGGTTCAGGTAAAAAAGAGCATTTTATTCTGTGCTGAGCTGGATGAGCTCTTATTTCTAAGCCGAATCCAGGAAAGGTTGTTTTGTTATGTGAAAGCATTGGGGAACAGACTTCTCTCTCAGGTGAGACTTCAGCTGAGAGCCTGACTTCCATCAGCTTTCTGGTACACTGCCTGCAGAGGAACCTCTACAGAGAGAAAATTAACACGGCTCTCCGGTCTGGTCTTTTTTTCTGCATTCACCAGTGTAAAGTGGCAATAATACTGAGCAGCATTCAGCAGGGTGAAGCTGATGGGAATGATGTCACTTGAAAATGGTGTCAGACTTCACCAACCTCCCGCATTACGGGCATTGGTTCAACGTTTTGGTTCTCTGCAAACCAAACACGATGAAAATGCATCCATTTTTCAATTTGGCGTTGAGCAAAAATAGAGAGCCCAAAGTATACAAATATCCCAGTGTAGAAATGGAAACCTCATAAACATCATCGCCATGGTTTAATATGAGACGGCTCGGAAGGAATACTGACTAATCCTGGCTCATTGCCCAAGCAGAGAGAAAAAGAGCAAATAACATACAAAAGGAGTTCTGGTGCCTCCATTGCGAGGGAAGAAGTGACTGAATACCAAGTCATGCAGCTCTCAAATGCCGTCTAGAGGAGCTTTAACAGCTCTCAGTGCTTATGTAAGGGTTGAAAGACACTGTTCTTGAAGGCCTGGCAGCTCATTCCTTGTCAACTCTAAACCACACTGGAGCTTAATGCCTCACAATTTTATTGTGAAGATAATTATAGAGCACATTGATTAAAAAGGCAGGATAATTTTGCAGCTCTTAATACCGCTTGTTAGCTGTGCAAACCAGGAAAATAATGAGAAGGAAATCTCATTCTTCAAGACATGAATGCCTGAGGGGGACCCCACAAGCAGCAGCAGCAGCAAGAGCAACACAGCTCATGACCTGCTATCAGCATCTTGCCAACACAACTTCTAGGAGCTGGAGACTCCACTACAAGTCATTGGTTTTCCATCGGGGAAAGGTGTAGGACAGCTCCTGCTCTTACTCCAGGTTGCAGCCCAAGAGATAAGCTCTACCTTGTTTCCTTAGGACTGTTGACATCGCTCTAGGGTGACACAAGCCAACTGGCCCCAGGTGGGTAAACTCTGGGCACAAGACAGGGCAAAGGGCAGAGTTACGCGCTGTATGTGCACATCCTAAACAAAGCTCGAGGTCAAATTTGGCTAGCACAGGTAATCTCAATGAGACAGAAAATCTGCTTGTCCAGGCCACTGCCGTGGAATTGCTCAGAGCATCCTTCCACCCCCACGAGACCTTCTTGTAACTCGCCTGAATTTAAAAAATCTTTGGATGGCTCGGCATGAGTCTACAGCCCTTATCTGACAGGCAGAGACTGGAAGCGTCCCAGCGCTTTTAGGGGGGGAAATAAAAGCGCTGAGGGACATGAGTGAATTTACACGGCCACTTCAAGTTCCAAATTAATGACAACGTATGTTGGGAAAGGGCAGGAAGATGGAGAAATGTCAGTTTCAAGCTCAGAGCACTGTTTTCCCATCAGAAATGAACCAAACACCCTTTTGTGAGAGATACCCCAGGGATAAGTTACAGGCCAAATGTGAAAATTGAGACTCATTTTTCACATCGTTTACAAGTGCCTTTGGCTGGGAGACCTCATCTCTGCTCAGGTCCAAATCCATGGCCTCTCCTTAGCAGGAAACACCTCTAAGAGTTGGCTGTGTCACATATCGCGAAGGCTGAAAGCCAGTCCAAACAATCCTGAGGGCTTCTGTCCATCCAGAAGACAAACTACCTTTTTAAAGTCCTGGCTTTCAAAGGATTTAGGAGCAGCAGCAGCTTCATGAGGTTCGGTTTAATCTAGGAATCCCTGCCTTTCATGTAAAGCAACTCACGCTAGATCTGAACGCTGGCAAATAGTCAACTAAATCCATTATTGCACGATAATGCTCAAACATTTCATTAATTCCTAACCAGCTGTCCTCTGCTCCCTTACCCCTTTCATCACACAAAACATTTCTTTAACTGTCTGAGGGAGGGGAGAGGGAGGATCAGACGCAGTCTTGTAAAATTCCTTCACCCGCATTGCCTGCGGCAAGTTATTTCTTTTGACACGCATGTAAAATAATACTGGGGGTGTTGTTTGTTTGGTTTGGCTGCGTGGCAAATTTTCGTAACAATTTTGTAAGCCAAGTACCTGTGAAATGGAGGAGCTTGTTGACGATCCCGGTGGCTGGTGAATTAACATCGATCATTCAACAGGAAAGACCACTCACTCCAATTTCTGTGATAAGACAGAGGACATCGTGTCGAGAGCTGCAAGACTGTCAGGGAAGGATGATGCACTCCAGTGTCCTATAGGCTTTTTAGAAAAACCTTGGGTACCGCCTGCCAGGTAAACCAGTGGGAGCAAGGATCAGCGCCCTGGGGGTTTCTCCAGCTATGCGACCCACAAAATGGAAACCAAAAAGCATTTCAAGGGTCAGCAGGGAGATTTGAAGGTCACTTATGGATGTTTTCTTCACGGAAGGCACTAGCTAAAGTGCCTCAGCCTACTATGTATTGCCTAGGGAGAAATAACAAGCGAGGAACAGGAATTGACCAAAAAACACCCCGCTGAGCAGGCATCTGCTAATAGGGAGAGCATAACAAATGCCAGGGACGGAAGCATGTCCCAAAACTCCCTCTCAACCATGGTTTATGGGCTTTTCTCACATTCCCCACAACCATCAGTCCCTCTCCTGCACAAAAGCAGCACACGCCCGGACCACAGCTCCATGTCTTGACAGTCATGTCCAGCGCACGTCCACAGATCTCTCTGCATTCTCTGCCAAGACTTGAGGATGTGTTTATTTATTATGGATTAAATATTTGAACAAGAACCTCAGGGGGAAGAGGTGGGTCTGTTTCCTTGGATTTCTTTTTCCATCCCTTCTCTCTCTTTATAACAATTTGGATTTTATTTTTTTTAAAACAAAAATGTTTGCTTTACGGAAAATTACCCTCTCTGGCTCTCAGCTCAGTGAGTTGCTGAGAGTTAACAAGTGAAAATCACAAGGAAATAATGGAGAAATATCTGGACATGTCTGAACATGTCTGGACATAGCCTGAACACGTCTAAAACGTCAGGTCAAGGTAAGGAGCAAACTTCGCCACAATGGCAGGCAAGAAAAGAACAACACAATGCTATGTTTCTCAGGTATCTTACACTGAGGCATCTAAACACCACATAGCCTGAGCTGCTACAGTTTATGGGGAACAAAAAGCACCTTTCAAAAGTTGTAACTAAACAACCTGAGATTCCCGATGGCTGTTTTCAGTTTTGTTAGCATCTCAGGTAATTTCCACTGGAGTCACTAACCACAAGCCATTTGCTGTTTCTACTACTATGAATATAGGCAAATCTTGTTTACTCCGTGGAGAAAGCTTCAGTGTTTTATTAATGTAGTTGTGATATAACGGATGTTGGTTTACTGTCAAGTGTAGGTGTTACACTAAGATCTCTCAGCCCTTCCTCATAAGGGAGGTGTTCCACGCCCTTTATCATCTTTGTGGCCCTCCGCTGGACTCTTTCAAGGAGATCCCTGTCTTTTTTGTACCGGGGAGCCCAGAACTAGACACAATGCTCCAGGTGAGACCTCAACAGGGCAGAGTAGAGGGGAAGGATAACCTTCCTTGACCTCAGTAGTATGACGGGAATAAAAACAACAACCTTTCTTTGAACAGACTTCATGAGTCCTCACCGATGGTTAATTCAGTGAGCTCTGTATGACCGCAGTCATGCACACTACCAAGCTCTTAGTCTGAATTAGTCTAAAAATACATTGAAAGTCACATTCTAGAGAAAGAAGTCCCACATTGGTTTTTTGTTCTTCAGGGGACGCAACCACAGTGCTTTTGTTAGGCTCAAAATCGATATTGCTCTTCAGCTGTGGATGGATGTATACGCTTCCTTCATTTTGCCTTCTGTGGTTTTCCTTTCTCCCCCCCCCACCCCCACCGGTTTATTATTCATGAACTGCACAGAAAGAAGAAGAAAAAAAAAAGGAAAAAAAAATTGTTTTGGAACATATACTTAACAGTGTGTCAGGGAACAGAAAACAATTACACTTATGCAATACGATGTGCATTTATGCAACGTAATGTGCATTTTACAGGCTGCTCACACGCTACTTCATGTGTCCCGTTTGTGTAATGAAAACCAGAGCTGTGAAGGCCAGGGGACAGAAGTAATTCAGATTGTATGTGTATATATATATTTGTATGCCTGTGCTTAAATAAGTGGTTTTACAATGGCACTTTCATAGAATCACAGAATATGATTCTGTGATTGATTCTATGCATTTATATGCCTGTGCTTAAATAGGTGGGTTTAAAAAGGCTTTTGGGGGCAGGTTTG
>VXAB01003729.1:293377-448835 GCA_013399175.1 Odontophorus gujanensis
CACGGAGTAGGTCCCGGGTGCAGGGGGAGACCCGGGGGCAGGTAAGAAGGAGGTGTTGGGTGGGGGAGGGGAGACTGAGGGCTATGGGGCTGCGAGGGGGTGTCGAAGGGAAGAGGGCTGATCGGGGAGATATGGGGCCGTGAAGGTCAGGAGGGGTCGGTGGGATCTGGGGTGAGGGAGACGTGGGATGAGTGGGGTATGGAACCGTGAAGGTGGGGAAGGTTTGAGATTTGGGGTGAGGGGGGTGTAGGGGTTGTGGAGGTGGGGTGTGGGTTTTGGGTAACGGAGCCTGAAGCTATGGAGATGAAGAAGAGCTGTGAGGTGCAGATTTAAGGGGTGTTGTGGAAGTCAGGAAGGGTGAAGGTTATGTAGGGTTGTGAAGGTGGAGTGACTCATTGGAGTGAGTGAGGTATGGAGTGAAGAAGGATTGGGGACGCTCAGGGTGAGGAATATGCGGGGTCATGAAGGCAGGGTAATGGAGCTGTAGGGTGAGGTATGGGGCCATGGAGGTCAGGAAGGGTTGGTGAGATCTGGGGCTGTGAAATGATGAAGGTGGAGGTGTGGAAGAGTTGAGGGGCTGTGGGGTGAGGGATGTGGAGTTATGAAGGTGGAATGAGGACTCTAAGTGATAGAGGTATGGGACCATGAAGATTATGGAGGTTTAGAGTGTGAGAGATCTAGAGCTTTGGAGAGGATGCAGTGAGAAGTTGGGATGAATGAGAGGTTGAGGAGGTAAGGAAGGACTGGGGAGCTGTGGGATGAGGATTTTGGATGAGGGAGGTAAGGTGCCTTGAAGGTTGGGAAGGGTTAGGAATGCTTAGAGTGAGGAAGGTGGAGTGGGGGGTTGGGGATGACTGAGCCATGAAGTTGAGGAAAGGTTGGGGAGACTGGAATGGGGAAGATGTGGGGTTGGGAATGAGGTGGTTGTGGGGTGAGGAGTGGGGATAAAAGAAATGGGACCATGGAGATCAGGGTGGGCTGGGAAGATGTGGGGATGTGGAAGTCATGGAGTTGGGGTGAGGATTTGGGATGATGAAGCTGTGGAACTACACAGATGAAGGAGAGCTGTGAGGTAGGATTTTGAGAGTTATATGGGATCATGAAGATAAGGAAGAGTTGAGGGTGGAGAAGATAACGGTATTGTGAAGGTGGAATGGGGAGGTAAGGAAATGTGAAAATCAGGAGGCTTTGGGCTGAGGAAGGTGTGGAGCTGGTGATGTGAAGAAGGCAGGGTGTGAAAGACAATTGTGAAGGGTTGAGGAGTTCTAGGGTGACAGATGTGGTTCTGCGGGTGGGAAGGGTTGGGGAGCTGGCAGGTGAGAGAGGTGTGGGACTGGAAAGCTTGAGATCTGGGGAGAGGGAAATGTAGGACTGTGAAGCTGTAGGATAAAGGTGTGCAATGGTTGAGAAGGTATGGTATCAAGAAGATAGGTGCTGTGGGGATGAGAAGGGGATGAGGGGTGTGTGGGGTTTTGAAGGTGTGAAGGGGCTGGAAATCTTTGGGGTGAGGGAGAGAAGAGGTGTGGGGGGTGAGAAACTGAGGCAGGGCTGTGGTGAGGGAGAAATGGAGTTGGAGGTGGTGAAGGGGTGATCTGTGGCTGAAGGAGGTGGAAGAAGAACTTGTAAGGATGAGCACTGGGTGGTATAGAGTGAGTGGGGTGGGGTTGGAGATGCTCAATTGGTGTTTCTGGGGTACAGCACTGAGTCCTAATGAGGTGAGGATGGGGTGAGGAAGAGGTGGCTCCTCTGGGGCTCTGGTGGAAGAGGGCTTGACAAAGGGACCAAGAATGGAAGTCTCTTCAGCTTTCTAGGCTATTAAATTTAAATAAGCTACCATTTGAATAATGCCATGTTTAATCTGTAACCTGATTGTGGTGTGTGCCATAAAGCAATGGAGTCTCACCTCACCTAGTTTGATTATGGTGGGGGGAGGAAGGAGAAATAATTCAGCACTTAACTTTTATAAATCTCCCCTGGAAGCTGTGTCTTTCTTTAAGATCACGTTACCAGTGACTTGCAGCTCTGAGGTGCCTGCACTTAGCACATCTAGGAGGTGCAGGAACTGCTTTTAACCTTGAAAATTACTCTCCCTTTGGGACAGTGTTCCATTGTAGTGGGTCCTGTAAAGGTTAGCATCCTGTGGCCTTCATAAATGGAGGAAGAAAAGAAAGGGTCAAGAAAAGACCTAACCAGGACTCCAGGATGCAGGGAGTGAGTTAGTGTAGCTGGAGTTGGCTACTGCCACTAATGGCAAGTGGGAAGGGCTGGAAAACACATTGTAGGATGTTAAGTATTAGATAGAGGAGGCAATTTCTCCTCCTATTGCAGGATTTAAAGCCACAATGGTGGGCAGCATGGACAGTACAGAGCACAGAGGGATAACTGCAGTGATTTGAGAATTCATAGGGCAAAATGCCTGTTATAGTGTGTATCCTTGCTGCTCTGTAAAAACTGCTCCTGCGTCATGTTTTGCTGCCTTGGTTCAGACAGTGCTACTAAAATATTTAATGAAATATGGCTTGAGCTGCTGCTTGAGGTCAGAGAAAGTGCTGTTGAGTACTTGCTGCTTGCCTGTGGAACTTGAGCGTTTCTGCAAATGCTTGGCAGGAATGGTTGCTGATGTGATTGCTCTGACACTTCTGATGTTTAAATGCAGGACCTGCAGAGCTTGTGTGTGCTGTTTTTCCCNTTCCTTTTTCCCCCCCCCCCCCCATAACATTATTGCAAAAGATAAGGTCTTCCTCGTTTGGTTTGTTTAATGATTATACTGGGTTGATGAAATGTTCAACAGGCCTAAATGTACCCCTTCTAAATAAGGGAAAGTGGTTTCAGATAAGAGGTAAAGGTATTTAGTTGGCACTCTGGCTGTAAACATGTCCAGAAGTGATTTTTTTTTTTGCCACGAGTTGGAGGAGGTAACAGTACCTTAAGCTGCTGAAACTGCATCCTGTAGTCACTTGGAGGTGTCTGAAAGTATCTGTGGGTTCCTCTGCAAGAGGCAGGGGCAGCTGCTGTCTTGTGTGTGAGAACTTGGTTTCTGAATCAAGGAGATATTCTGTCATGAGAACTAACTGCCTGAAATACCCAGCCCAACTTCAAGGATGAATGGGATCAGTGGAGCATCTATTTCCACTGTAACAGTGGAGACCAATTTACAGAAGCCTTGTGTATGTCTCAATACAGAAGCTGCTATCCTTTCCTTGCTCAAATGTATATATAAGTATAGCTGAGGCATTTCCAGTAAAACTGAAAATGTGTGTTTCTGGAGATAAACCACTTGCGTAATGTGTGTTAACTCCTGCAGGAACCTGCTGCTTTTTTCGGAGTTGCCCTCTGAGAGAGACGAATGAGCACTGTCTGCTGCAGGGATCTTGCTTGGATGTGGTGGGGGCTGCATGCAGTCCAAAGCAAAAAACAGAGCTGAGATGTTCTTCATCATTTGGTGTGTGCTTCACACTTGTCAACTTAAAGCAGTGCAGTAGTGCAGGGGAGGATGTGTTTTGTAGATGTCCTTCATTGGTGATATGAATGTGCACCAGAGTGGAAGTGTAGCCTGTCCGAAGGGCTTTGTGGGGCAGCTGCCCTTCTTCTAGTTAAGGCTCCAAGGAGCTTAGCTGGGTTTGGACCCATCTTGTAGGACTGTGACCTCAGAGGTTAATTACCTTTAAGCTTGCTCTAGTCTTGACTTCAGTGACAGCTAGAAAGTTGGGGCTCGGTAATTTAATATGGCTCTGTTTGTCTGCTGAGGCTGGAATGTGTGGGCTCTAGCTCTGTATGAACTTGAAGTGGGTCACTCCCAAAAGCTGTGAGAATGCTAACATTAGGTAGTCTTTTACCAGGGAAACTGATTGGGGTGGGGGGGAACCTGGTTATCTAAGTGTATTGCCAATGGAGCAGCTTAGAAAACACGTTGTTGCTGTGCAAGGCATCTTTTTAAATGCATATGTGGGAGCTGACTGCTGAGCTGACCTGGCAGCTGATGAGCAGTACCTTCAAGCAGGCACTAGGCAATAACCAGCTTTTAAGCACTAGTTTGACTTCTGCCTAACTCAATCTTCAGATCTGCCTGTGATATATGACTGGTGTTCTCAGTTGAAGCTGCCTCCTTGCACATACTGCTGCCCCTCTACTTCCATGGTGGGTGGAGGTAGTGAAATCCTTCACATCTCTCCTCAGAAGGAGCTGCAGCTGCTGACAGCTCTCTGAGCTTAGCTAACAGTCTGTACCTCTTCTGTTGTTTCAAGGCCACCCTGGAATCCTCACATCAAATTATCAAGTGGTGTCTGTTGAGCAGCAGTACATGCATGGTGGTGTTGTCATGCTTCAGACAGCAAAAACAAGCTTCACTTGCAGTTCAGGCTCTCTTTAACTGGATGGTTGCTGTAAAAGCTTGTGGAAAAGAGGCAGAGCAACTTGTGTTGGTGTGGAACTTCCCAGCTGATCAGCCAAGAACACTGCTGTGAATGTGGTGAGGCTGTTGAGTGGTGGAAGGAGAAGCTTTAGCAGCTTGCAGAGTAACTGGTAGCATGAAGGACTGCACTGTGCTGTGTGTAGGTTTTGCAGAGGTCACTCTTGTGCAAGATCCCAGGCTGTGACCTATCCCATCTATAGGCATAAGATTAATCAGAACTATTCTGGCAGTGGCATAGTCTTCTGTGCTGCTCTTTCCATTCGAGAAGGCTCAACAGCCCCCAGTCTTTCCACATGCAACATGCTGTCAGCTTTACTAAACCACTTCCACGAAGTGTGGATCCACTGGTTAACATTTGCTTAATACACTAGCATTAAGCAGATAGTAGTGATTGAAACCATACTCTTAAGCAGTGTTACTCCCACCTAGTAAGCTGTCTTAACAAATCCAGTGAATTTCCTAGCAGAGCAGTGCACGTAACTCACCATGCAGAGTTACAAACTAGAAGTGATTCTGGCAAACCAGCTGGCAGCAAATTGAAGCAGGATGTCTGCTGCCAGCATGAGCCACACTGTGTGTGGATCCTGATGCATCACTGGTGCTCCCCTCTGAGAACTGCCCTCCAGATGGACTATCCTGGACAGCCCCGAACCGAGGTTGGAAGGAGGCAGTGTTAAGCTGTGGAGGTCTGTGTTGTGAGCTGAAGTCTTCACATATTTGCAGTGAGCTACTGCTGGTTGGATGGCTGTTCTACAGTCTGCAGCTTATCAGCTACCCACACATCGTGCATTTGGGTCACAGCCCTGCTCAAGTGTATGTTTAGTAACCACCCAGAGCTTCAGATGGCAGAGAGAATATCGCGTCCTCCAGCTAGGGCTGTATGTCTTGAATCTTAGTACTGAGTAGTTACTGATATCCTGAATAAAGTGCTTTTGTTATGCTTTTACATAATAGCTTACTCTTCTGGGTGGAATAAGGTACTCAGCATTAAAAAGAGTGGACTTTAAAAACATTAAAAGCATTAAAAATAGTTTTATTACTATTAAATGTAGACCTCTGACAGTTGCAGGAGACAGAATGTGTCTCAAGTTAAAAGCTGATCTGTATGCACCTCAGCAGAGGTGCAGAGCGTGGCAGTCACCAGGTGCCCTGTGAACTACCACCTTAGGGAAACTGGCACATGGGAGCTTAACTAAAGCCCTTTAGTGTTGGTATTTCCAAGTGCTGTAAAGTCAATTAGACTTGTAACTGGCATACTGCGTTGTAACAACTTGGGGTAAGCAGCCAGGTTTTCTCATCAAACCCTTGGCAAGGGATGCTGGCGAGCTGTGGGACACGAGGCTCTCGTTTGGTAATAATTTGGTTTGGCATGGGAGCTGCTTCTGACCTTGGGTTAGCTCTCACTGGCATGTGGTTTACTCAAGCATGAATCTCAGTGTATGGTTATGGGAAGTTTGTCTCCACAATGTAGGCAAATAATGAAACTCTAAAAATGCAATTAAAGCTGGAAACTTGCTTTCCAAGACTTCCATCCACGAAGGATATAACTTCAGCTGGCTTGACTTGCTGTTTCCCTTCCCTGACTAACTTAAGGATTGCAGTAGAGTGAGACCTATGCTTATTGCAGAACTGAAATTGATGGCCATTTGTTGCTACTTACGTAGTGGGACAGAGGGGGGGAGGTTGACAAAACTTCTTGACCTTGAAGAACAGAGTGAAGATGCTCTTAAAAAGTAGTAGTGGTTTGTAAACAGCAACAGATGCAGGAAAACATTACCCCAAGCTGTCTGAATAAAGTGATGTCTTTAGGAGGCATGTCTGTAGGGAGGGTGAAACTGGTAATCTTAGAGCAGAGAGGGAACCTAGTTTCCTCTCTTGTTTTAAATGAGAGCTCTAATGTTTTCGTAGCTGAAATTGAAACCGGTGTTATGCTGACCCTGCATATTTTCCCTCCTCTGCTGGCTGGCCTGCACTACTTCTGCATGCAGTATAGTTCATTTATTTTGGAGACTTGAAAACAAGCCATTATCACCCTTCAGTGCCAGATAAATAAATGATCTAACTGGGGGCTGAGCCCAAAATGCTCTTTGACAAAAGCATGTCGTGCTTATCTTCTGCGTTCTGTCCTTGAATGTATGATCACTCTTCCTGGACCTCATCCAGAGATCTGTGGCTTAAGCCAGCAGGCGTTGCCTGCAGAACGTTTTCTGTCATCACTTAAGTGCAGTGAGCAGTCTTTGAGGATAAACTTGATCTGAATGCTGTTTAACCTACCACTTACCTGCCCATCATGTGGGACTAGAGATGGGAGGAAAAGAATCTTGAAGTCTCACTCCTGGATCTGTGTTTCCAGGTAACAGATTTGAGGCTGTGTGATGTTGGGTTATTTTTTTTTTTTGTGAGGTGGGAGAAGGTGTGTGTGTGTGGGTAGAAATCCTCTCCTTTTACAAGGGGAATATCTGGGGAAGTACACTGGCAGTGCAGTCTGGCTCTAGGTACTCCCAGAGGAGTGATTTTGCAGTTTGAACTATTGCTCCTTGGAGTAGCGTGGCCAGCCAGCTAATTCCCAAGGGTTCCAAAAAATAACCCAAAACAAATGTGCAATTAGCTTCACTGTTAACATACCCAGTGTGCACGTCCTGTTTGCTGTCTGAAACTCACTTGGGGGAGTCAGCTCTCGGTGTAGATTTATTCTTGTTTCTTGGCTCTTGTTATGCTTCTAACTTATGTGTAGAGAGGGGGAAGGTTTGGGCTTCTTGATATGCAGCTGTATGGTAGATACCTCTTTGGGCAACCAGTGCTCAGTGCAGTACAGAAGTGGTTCTTGATGGTCAGAGGGAACCTCCTGTGTTTCATTTTGTGCCCATTGCCTCTTGTCCTGGCAATGGGCAAATCTGTCAAGAGCTGGGTTCTGACTTCTTTGCGCCCTTATTCTCCTGAGCCTCCACTTCTCCAGGCTAAGCTCCCAACCTCTCATAGGAGAGATGCTCCAGTGTCTCATCCCTCTGATGATTTACTATCCTCAGTATCCTTGAAAGGATATCCTTGAAAGGAGGTAACAGTGCAGAACAAGGCAAATTGCCTAACTATGAAAGCTGCATGTAACAACAAAGCTTGGTGCATCCAATTGCTACTAACTATCCTGAGATAAATGAGAGCAAGATAGGAAAAGGAAGAAATAGATAAAGGTAGGTGTGTGTGTATGGTCACTGCCTGGGGATCCAGTGATAGTCTTTAGTTGTTTGGTCTGTGGGTGGAGGATTAACCTGGAGCCTTTCTGAATGAGTGCCCTTATGGTGCCAGCAAGTTTGGGTTCTTAAGGGAAGGGATGGTGATGTTATTCCTGCATATCCTACTGGGGTCCAAGAAATTTCCTGCAGTGAGTAGGGAGCAATCTTGAGGTCCAGCAGTTCAGGTACAGCCTTGCCAAGGGCTGAGTATTTTTCAGCAGGTCTCAGTTAAGCTGAGTTAAACTGTACATGAGTTTGGGTTTCCCATCCAGTAAGTCTTCTGTCAGAAACTTAAAGAGACCAGCTCCAGGCTGGTTACTGAGTAACTGGTTGTAATTAATGCCTAAATTCTACATTGGTACAATAATAGCCATGCTGTTCCCTGAAGTTCAGCCTCTTTCAGAAGTGTTTGGTCAGCAGGCTCGTTGTCTGGGTGGCTCTGGAAGGAATCTGGAGGTATTTCTGAGTATCTCACAGGATCCCTAACCTAATTGTCAATAAACTGCCTTGATTGTGGGCTGTAACTTCATTCTGCCTGCTAGGATCTTAGTAATTTGTGTCTCTGGTGGTCTGCATGGATCTTTCCCCTTTTAGGGGCTTTTCCTCTAGTGTGGTCAGGGTGGAAGCATCATGCAAATGAAAGCAACACTGCTGTTTATCTCCAGTGGCAGAGTTCAGTTCATTAATGTTGCATATCCACCTGTAGCTTGGAAAATGAATGGAAACATGCTGAGTGACAAATATCAGATAAAAACCTGCTCCTTATTTTTGCTTTGACTGTCCAGCATCCCTTCTAGTTCTTACCTGGTATGGTTGTGTATGTGCCTTTGTAATGCTTCATTTGCTTGCTCACCATTGATGTAGGGATGAAATAACTGTGTTACAGGTGTTTTCAGATAGTAGCCAGTATTTCTAGTGCTTCTTGGCTTTTGGTAGCCACTCACTGTGTGTTGGGGAGGATGCATTCAGTGTGACAGACTGGTATCACTGTTAGTGATCTAATAGGATTCAGAGGATGACTGTCAGTGTACTACTGCCAGCACCACTAAAATCAGCTTAATTGCACCAAATGGTGCTCACAGCTGCTTCCAGTGGGAGGAATCTGCTCCAGTCTGATATTTTGCACCACTGAAAGCTTCAGTGATAAAAGACTAACTGGTAAGTGGAAAATAGCTGTCCATGCCTCCTGGGTTTTAACCTCTGCATTACTCTTCCATGTTGTATTGTAACTTGGTGATTAATGTGTATGTTTCCTTCATTCAGCCTTGGCCATCCAGAGGCTCAGCTCAGTTGTTGTGCAGCTCAGGGATGGATGTAAAGGCAGAGCAACTTCTGTGCCTCTGCATCTTTCCAATTCATGGGGAAGCCAAAGGCTTCTCAGGCTGAGTGGTCCTACAGAAGATGCTGGAGGACAGCTTTGCCACAACTTAACCAGCATTTTTGCCACCTTGTCACAAATAGTTGTCAAATTGACTTTTAATTGGTTTTAGGCTCAGCTAAGTAATGATGAAGTGATGCCTGTGCTCTTCCTTCTAAACCTGAGCAGCTGATGTTAGCTTCCCAGAGCTGAGTGAACGATGAGCTTCATCTCTGCCACCAATGATTAAGTAATGTTTCAAAGCTGACAGATCCTGGATCACAGTGGCTTTTAGAACATCTTGAGGGAGAATGAGATGGCAAAGACAAATGATAGACAGAATATGGAAAGCTGTCTACTTGAGGGATTTTATATACCTTGGTAGAGCTGGTGCATAGGAAACTGTACTGTACAAACAGCTGCAGGAAAGATGTAAAATGTTGTTAAAATTGAAGTTGCTACTCTTGAATTGGTGACCACTTTAATGAACAAATATTACTATATTTGGAGAGTTTAAGATTAATGTAGGTGTCTGTTTCTGGTGGGGGAGGAGTCCGGTGCTGTGTAAATCTTTCTTTAAAGCTTACTGTTTTTCATCTATAGAGCAACTCCTCCTTCCTCATCCCAGTTTGCAACTGTGCAGTTCCTGAGAATGTCCAGCATGGTGAATGCCTTTCAGGGCCAACAAAGTACTTCACTGACAAGATGAAGCAAAAAATGAAGGGGTGCATTTATCTTTCTTACTGCTTGCACATGCAGTATTGCTTCCAAGGGTAAGCAGAATGAAGACAGCAAATGTTGCAGCAGGGAAAAATGAGACTGAAGATTTTTAGAGGCTTGTTTGGGGCTGCATTGTGCTCATCCTTCTCGGCCTGCTGGCTGTGTTTAAGAGCAGTGCAGTTCCTTTGCTTTGTCAATTTCTTGATCTGGTCATGTTTAATAAAGCATGCCAGAAACACGTGTGTGTGTGATCAGGTTATTTTCCATACAGCATGGAAATCTGGAAGTTGAGCTGTTACCCAGAGGACTGGTTGGGTTACCCAGTGTCTGTCCTAGAGTAAACTGGGGTTTCTGGTTGTGCTGAGGGCACTTTTCAGCAGAAGTCATGTCATTGCATCTGTGAAACTTGTCTGTGCTCAATTTCAGTTCCGTTTTTTTGGAAGCTGGTAATGATTTGCAAAGTTTTGCATTCCCTGGGAGTGAAGATTCCAGCCTGACCGAAGCTTATTATAGGACAAGTGTTCTTTCATCAGTAGAGTGGGACGCTTTATATTCATTCTGTTTCTCTAGACTTTGTGTACGAGTGGTGAGACAAGGATGTGTTGTCTGGGTCCTTAAAGGAAAACGAGCAGAGGTTTCTCCATAGCCGAAAGTCTAAAATCATCTAACCCAGCCATCAACCATGCCCACTGTGCCCTCTGGGAATGGCCCTTGGTGCCACACCTGCATGTTCCTTGAGGACCCTCCAGGGATGGCAACTCTACCAGTTCCCTGGGCATCCTGTTCCAGAGTGTTAATGCTTTCTGTGTTGGTATAGTGTGGAACTGCAGCTTGGAAATATATTTTCTGGCTTAAAGTTTTTGCATTTATTTTTAAAGTAGGTTGTTATCATCTATGATGGCTTGTGTTTTTCTGGAGAGCTCTGTCGGTCAATGATCTGTCCACTTGTTTTTCCAGAAGTATCTTTACAAAGGAAGTCCAACTTTAAAGTTCTCTTCTGGAAGAGCAGAACCTTATTACAATAATGCGGGGTAATAAATGCCTTCTCCTGAAAGGAGATAACAGGGAAGTGATGCCCATGTTTTCTCTATTCAATTTTGGCTGCTATACAAAGCAACATTAAGCAATATCAGATCTATTCAGGCTCTGCAAGCCCAGAACATTTAAATATGTATTATGCGTAACTGCACATTGCTTTAATCAAATCTTAGACTCCCAAAAATCTGGCAGGTGACTTTGAAAGGGTAAACACATTAGTTTATTACATCAGCCAGTGCTGTAATTGGGAAACTGAATTGACTAAGCGGAGTTCTTAGCAAAGCTGCCAGAATAAAACAGTCCAGAAGGACAAGCTGCTTGTTGTGAAAATCAGCTTCAACCGCCATGAAATCTTTCACCCGGAGGGCTTCCCTCACTTTGTCAAGTGGCTCATGTGGAAAATGTCAAATGCCTCTGTGTGCTGACCAGCAGCTCCCATCAATGTTAAGGTCTTTGTTGGATGAATGCTAACTGTACTTTCTTACTCGCAAACTCCAGTAACTGAAGTTTTGATGTGTGAAGTATCAAGGCACATAGCTACGCGTGTGCATGTGGCTCTGTGCTTGGCAGTTGTCTTTGCAGTCCTTATAGATTCAGCTGTAAGGAGCATCTTCATCTTGTAGAGCCTCACGGAAGTTATTGCTGAGTGTGGTGAGGAAGGAGTGGACCTGCTCTGTCTTTCTTGTGATGAATGATAACACTTCTGTAACAGATAGCATATGGAGAATGTCCTGTAATCCTCCTGGACACAGTTTAAGCCAATCCCTTCTCTGAAGGAGAGGTGACTTAATACTGTCTTTTCAACAGCTTTTGCATTGGGATCCAAGTGTCAAGTCTTGATTTAAAGGAGTAGAATGTTTTCACACCCTTCAGACTTTTAGTGATGTCTTCAGGCTCCTGTTCTTCTATTTCTTTCCCTTAACTTTCTCCAGTTGGCTCACATCTAAGTGTACAGCAGGCTTTGTGCTCTGAAGTGTTCAAGATGAGTACTGTTTTACTCCAAGATGCATTACTTGTGTGAAGTAATCTTTATCTCCAGAAGTATACCACAACAAAAGAAAATTTTATCATCATTGAATTAAGTTCAAATTCTTTGCTATTTGCCATCTAGAAAAAGATGTGGAAGTGTTCAAGGGCAGGCTATATATGGGGACTATTGAAACCCTGATCTAGTGGAAGGTGTCCTTGCCTGTAGCAAGGGACTAGACTCTATGAACTTTAAGGTCCTTTCCAACTCAGGCTGCTCTGTGATATCTGCTAGTTGCTCAAAGCACATTAATTCACTCATTTGCTAATTTCAGTTTGATGCTCACCTTCAATAGCCATGTAGTTCAGTAGGTATCATACTTCTTATACTGAAGTACATCATTGTATCAAGGTAACATCTGTCTCCTCTTTGAGCACCAAAGCAAAGACTCAGATGAGTAATATGCCTGAGTACATTTAGTAAGGCTGTTCCTTAACTTGGCATGACTAGTTTCTTAATTCCAGCAAGCTTTTGTCTATGAACACCTTGTAAGCAATGAGTAGACTGACTCAAAGCAGTGAAGTAACTCAAATGTTTTATTTCATCTCAACCTCATGTTATAGAGGCATTTTACTGGTTCTGAAGCTGGAGAAAGGAATCCTGTGTTAGCTGTTTTCGTGGGAACTGGGTTGGAAGCCAAGCTGCTATCTTGTACCAGAATAAGCTGATAAGAGAAATTATTCAGTTAGAAGTGGAACAGTGCTTTAAAGAAATAGTCTGAAGACCTAAAACTCTTTGAAAAGAAGGGGGTAGGTAGTATTACACAGTGTTCATCCAAGAAATTAACTCTGGCTTCAGTTCATCACGTTGTTCTCGGGATAATGACTGTCCTGATTGTTTTTTTTTCCCACAGATAGAAGCCCATGGTTTGTTTCATCTGTGCCACAGAAGTAAATCTTCCCTTTCTGAAGTGTACCTTGTCAGAAATACCTTGGAGCCTCAGCTATAGGGGCACCTGTGCTCACATCACACTTTGTGACCTCTGTATGTGGTTGGTGATGCTTCTTGCTCAGTCTGCTGCTGTTCTTCACCTGTGGTTGTCATCTCCAGGATGACCACCACCAAGTTGCTTTTGAAAATGGAAAGCTATTAATTTAGGTGTCTGGTAGACTAACCTGAAAGACTTCTTTAAGTAGGGCTGTGCTGTTCTTGATACACTTCTGAGCAGAAAAGCGATGTATTTTGGAGGATATTAGATAACTAAGGTAGGTTGGCAAGTCAGCTGTTGCACTTCAGTGTCATGCTTTAGTGTACTGAAATTCTAGTGTTTCCCTCACTATTCAGCCTGCTACTTTCAGTGCCTTCAAGCATTTGGAAGCAATTCTACCCACCTACTGAAATACCTGTGATGCTATCTGACTGAGTTCAGTCTGTCTCTGAGAATGGTAAAGGTGCTCTAGCTGGTATGCAATTAGCTGGTATGCAATTAGCTGCACACAAAGAAGCAACCACTCGGTTTGCTTTGTTTTCTGAACAATCAGTTGTGCTTGTATAGGCTGAATTTCTCACTTGCATGTTCTTTTTGCCAACAAACCTGCATCTAGTTAATGACTGAGTCACTTGAGTGAATCTTCAGTTAATGTTGGCTGTGATGTGCTGGCTTCAGGTAGTCCTTTTATGTAAAGAAGCCTGCCTGGTCCAGTATGAACTAGTGCAACAGTATTTATTTATTTTTACTCATCAACATTCAAGAACACATGCTTTGGAGCATACTTGTAAGAGATGCTTTTCAATCAGCATCTGCTGTTTGAGAGGAGCATGTAATTCTTCATAAGACTAACAATTTTTGAGCTAATTAAGGCTAGTGTCCCTCCTGCCCATATGGCTTGCTGGTGACAGGCCCAGCTGGCTCATGATAAATGGTTATAGTGCAGCTGATGAAAGCCATTATGTTGATTCCTCTTAACCACTGCCCCTGGAAAGTGTTGCTGTGTGGATTCAAAGGGACACAAGCTTACTTATTTGTGCTGATGGATGCTGAAGATGAGCTTTAAAGTTTAGATCATCTGGTAGCTGCTCTCAGTCCCATGGACTCATTATGTAGCTTCATCACTAAAGGGTTCTAGGGTGTCCTGTGTAAAACTCTCCATTGAGAAGGAGGCAGCTGCCTGTTTTGCAGCTGGAAAGCAACTGGAAAAAGCTGATTAGCTGTCAGAGTGCAGTCAAACTGTCTGAAGGTGACAGGACTAAACCTAGACTGTGAGATGCATTTCCTTTCAGTTTTACCTCTTCCGGTGACTGTGAGCTGTAAGATCTGCTGTAGTGACTGCACTGATGTGAAAGCAGAACATAAAAGCTCCTCAGCTACAAGTTCCAGTGGTCCAGATATGTGCTGCTTGAAGTGATGTGGATGCTGGAGCTGTTCATCCTGTAAAAGGAGAATGACTGACAGTCATTCCCAAATTAGGTAAAAAGGCAAAATTCTGACAAGCTTTTGCCAAGTGTTTCATAGTTCTGCGAAGTCACAAGTGGTAGAGATGTCCAAATGCACAAAATACTTCCCTTCTAGCAGGTCTTTATGTATTGCATCCAGCTGCCAAGCCTCTTGTTATTGCAGTGTGCGTGTCAGTAAATATCTTGACAGTCCTAATGGGGTCTAACTTAGCAAAATGCACAACTAAAATAGTGTTTGCTCTTAGTTAAAAATCAAAATATGTAGTTGTAGTTGTCAAGCTGATCATAAATGTGGTCACCAGTTTTCTGTTCCTGCTTATGAAGCAGCAGTTTAAATCCTACTATTTCATATGAACTTTTCTAAAACACTGTATTGGCCACAGTGTTGCTTATGAGCTATATTCCCTTCTCCTAGAATGTTTATTATTCAGTGAATCATTGACTTGAACATAGAATCATTTGAGTTGCAAGAGACCCTTAAAAATCATTTAATTCTATTTCCCTGTGATGAAGAGGGAAACCTACAGCTAGATCAGGTTGCTCAGAGCCCTGTGCAGCCTGACCTTGAATGTCTCCAAGGATGGGGCATCCACGATCTCTCTGGACACTCTGTTCCAGGAACACCTCATAGAAGAGGTGTTCCATTCCTTGAATTATTTCTGTGGTGTTCCTCTAGGTGAGCTCCAGCAGGTCCATGCCTCTCCTGTACTGAGGAGTCCATGTGTGGATGCAGTACTCCAGGTGAAGCCTCACCATTGCAGAGTAGAGGGGCAGAATCAGCTCCCTCACCCTGCCGACCACACTTTTTTTGATGCAGCTCAGGATGTGGTTGGCTTTCTTGGCTGTGAGGGCACATTGCTGGCTCATGTCCAGCTTGCCATCCACCAGTACCCCAAGGTTGTTCTTGGCAGGGCTGTACTCCGTCCTTATGTTCCCAAGCTGATAGTGGGGGTGTTGCCGTGACCTGGGTGCAATACCTTGCAGTTACTTGGCTTTGTAGACCCTCATGAGGTCCATCTGGACCCACTGCTCAAGCTTGAATAGGTCTTTCTGGATGGTATCCTATCCCTCAGGAGTGTCAACTGTTCCACGCTGCTTGGTGCCACCTACAAACTTGCTGAGGGGGCACTGAGTCCCACTGTCTGTGTCAGTGATGCAGATGTTAAAGGGTACTCATCCCAGTGCTGTCCTCAGCAGGATACCACTCTTAACTGGTCTCCATCCAGTCACTGAGGCATTGTGAGATCATGATGGTCAATGTTCCTCATCCATTGAACAGTCCACCATCAAATCTGTATCTTCTCCATTTGGAGAGGGGGATGTTGTGGGGGACTGTGTCAGAGACCTTACTGAAGTCCAGATAGATGACATCAGTTTCTTCTCTTGTCTGCTGGCACAGTTAAGCCATCAGAAAAAAAAGACAAGGTTGCTCTGTCAGGATCTGCCCTTGGTGAAGCCGTACTTGTTATTTCATATCTCCCCCCTGTCTTCCACATGCCTTAGCATAGCTTCCAGGAGGATTTGCTCCTTCTTTTTCCTGGCACAGAGGTGAGGCAGGTTGACCCATAGAAACCTATGTACTCTTCTTAAAAATGGTTGCTATATTGCCTTTTTTTTTCCCTGTCACCTGGGACTTCACCTGACCACCATGACTTTTCAGACATTGTCAAGAGTGACTTGGTGATTCAGCCAGTTCCACCAGGACTCTGGGATTCATCTTATCAGGACCCATGGACATATGGAAGTCCAAATTCCTCAAATGGTTGCCTGATCTTTGCTTACATCAGGAGAAGTGCTGCTCCCTCAGTTCCTACCTCCTGAACCATCCATGTGAGGGCTGTGTGTAGCATAGTTGCTAGTAAATTGAGGCGAGAAACTGCACCTTTCTCCTTGTCCATTACTACCAGCCTGCCTGTATCTCTCACTAGGGAGAATACACCTTCCTGCACCATCCTTTTCCAGCTGATGCACTTGCAGAAGCTTTTCTTATTGTTCTTTGTGCCCCTTGCTGAGTCCAGTTCCAGTTGGGCCTTGGCCTTCCTGACCCCATCCCTACACAGCCTAGCTGCATCTCTTTACTTCTTCCAGGCTACCTGTCCCTGCTTTCACTAAATCTCCCTTCTTGCAGTTTGAAAGCTTTTCCCCTTGTCCTATCACGCCAGACTCTACTAAAGAATCTGTCCCCTTCCTTTTTACAGTCCTCCTTTTTATTTCTCCTACTTTACTTCCACAAGCAGTATTTAAATATTCTATTTTACTTTTTCCCCCATGTGCAGCCTAGTCTAGGGAGCTGCTTTGGCAGGGGGGTTGGACTAGATGATCTCTGGAGATCCCTTCCAACCCTTACAATTGTGAGTGTGGTCTGAAGTCACAGTGGTGGTGCCACCCTTCCAAGCATTGATTCTCCCATGTTGTTGGGAGAACAGTATTCTAGTATTCGTAATGTATTTTCTTAATTACTGTTAAGAAGGGATTCTTAATATTGGTTCTTTTATGTCTTAAAATGTACTGGCTGTTCATCCCTGCTAGGTCAGTTAAAATGTTTATTTTAATTGTTCAGAAACTAAAGTAGCTGCACTTTATGGCAGTGAATGTAAACATGTTTGTTATGTTGGTCAACTCAACATCTGCTTGGGGTGGTCAACCTGGAAACAGTCAATTTGCAGCTCAAATGATTCTATCATGGTCTGAAAAAAGCAAGTGGAGATCTGTTTAAGTAGTACAGCAATACTTTAAAGGAGTGTGCTTTCTCAGATTCTATTTGTAGTCACTTGCCTTTCAAAGGGCAGGCTCTGGTGTTTACTAAAGGTGCTGAACTCTAAGACTGATACTCTACTAACATACAGTGTTTCTTTATCAGCACCACCCAACCCGTGGCAGGCTTGAGGTTATGTGGCTGGGAAGCAGTAATGTACTGCACCTATTGCAGTGTGGTTGCATCAGAAGGAGGTAGGCATCATTGGATGAAAGTAAGAAATACCAATTTCTCCTAAAATACCTTTCAGTTTGCTCCACAATACTTGGTGTAGGTCAATTAAAATATTCTAGCATCCCTTACTGAAGGGAACGTAACCAAAATTGGTGTTGTGTAAGGATAGGAGGGAGGAGATCCTGACATTCATAAGAGGCAGACAGTTGTGATGCATCAGTGCTGGCTCAAACTGCAGGTTGCTAAATAATTGCTCATTAATTAGCAATTTACCACTGAAAGGATGTACTGGTTTGATCTGTGAGCTCACTTGAAGACAAAGTGAGAATATGTAGTGCAAGATGGTACAAGCAGTTATATTTAGTTATTTACGAGCTCTTTGGAGAATGTGAAGCGTGAGAAATCCTCACATTGGGAGGTTGTTCTGGTTTTCCTCTGAGGAAATATTTATTTCCTCAGATTGAGTAAAAACTAGCCAGAACTTAACTTGTCCATCTTTGATAGAAGGTGAGCAAAGTTCTCTGGGTGCTTTCAAAAGCTAGACTTTCTCAAGAGTTTTCTGAGATTGAATGATGGTAATACATTTAAGGACTGGTAATTGGAGGTAATTCCCATGAATTAGACCTTGCAGATGTTAATGATACACCAGAGGAAGTCAGTTCATGGAGATCTGTGCTCTGTTCATTTGTGTCTTGATCTATGGAATAGCTTCTCTGATGGTCTGGTGCGTATTTTGTGGCAGTGTTTGGGTTTCTTAAGCATTTACAGAAGAAGCTAGTTTGTACATCCTGCAGTGATTATAATTAGTCAGACACCAGTGTAGGAAACAAAGGAAGTGTTGTGCTCTTTGTATGTGCAGTGGCATCTGAATAATCTAACATTGCACTTACAGGCTAACTAATAGTCCTAGCTTAATTCCTTTTTACAGATGTGTATTCATGCACAATGCTAGTCTCAACCTATTGGTAGAGAGTGTTGCTTGTTCTAGAGAGCAATTTGCAAATGGTTTCATTGGTGCAACTCATCTCCCACACTGTGTGATCAGGAGGACAGCCTTGATAAAAAGAACTGGCAGACAAGGAGATGCTGGTTGCAGAAATGGTTAGGAATACTCTTGCACCACCAGCAATACTGGGTTGGACACTGTCCTCCCTTCTGTAGGGAGGTTCCAGTTAATTTAGTTAGGGATATATGGAGATACTTTCTGATGATGGCCTTATGTTTGTTCTCCTCCACTGCCCACACTGAGATGACAGTGAGAATGATTGGTGATAAGTGGACGGTTGGACTGGAGGTCTTTTCCAACCTTGGTGATTCTAAGAGCCAGAGAGAAGGAATGAATCAGTTCTTCCCTGATGGGAGATAACTCGTGTTAAACATACTGGCCTTGGTGATTTCCATCCCAATGAGTTCTTCATGTTTATGTGGTGTCTAGATTGTTTTTTACTTTTGAATGCACTTAGCTATTAGTGCTTACCATCATGCCTCAATCTTTGGGATGAGATCTTGCTATTCGGAGATCCAGCTGTTATGAGTAAGGCATGCTTGTGACATGGCCATAGTGTGAAGCTGCTGCTCAGTGACACCACTCCCAGCTGTTCTACTTTCCATTAGCTGGGAAGGGTTCTTTCTTGGGATTTAAATCAGCACCTCCTTAGCAGTTTACTTGTTTAATGCATCACTATTAATAACTCCAGGCTAGCAGAAGCATAAATGAAGTCGTTTTGCTCTTTAAACAGCAGTGAAATCAAAGAAGTTTAATCAGATATTACCTGCCCAGTTTAAAACAAATGAAGTGTTTCCTAGCAAAAACAGCAGCAGCAGTGATTAACATTGTAATCTGATCTAATATTAGTAACAAACAGCCTGTGCCTTTAGGGAGCAGTATAATATCCAGTCAGTAAAGTCTGTCTCGCATTAAATTCTGGATCCCTCCTGAAAAGATGGCTTCCCAGAATTGTTTCCATTAACTTCATGAAAACCATGCTTTCGTCTTTCTCTCTGTAATATAATGAGGCTGGGGGAATGACACTGGCCCCCGAAATAAAAATGAGGAAATAAGAGCAAAGAACCATAGAATGGCTTAGGTTGGAAAGAATCTGAAGATCATCTTGTTCCAACCCCCCCTGCCATTGCCTCCCACCAGCTCGGGCTGCACAGGGCTTGAAATCAGAGGTTGATTTTTAGTGTCAGGAGTGTTGTTGCTCACATGTGTTACCTAATAACAGTCCCAAACTGCATTTTAAAGGAATCCCTAGTAAGTCTGGCTTTCCCCTTCTGATAGGGTTCATGCAGTTCTGTCTTAAAGCAGTAGCTGAACGTGATTATTAATATTGAAGTAGGAGAGAAGTCTTAATGGACATTTAATCAACTGCGTGGCCAGAGCTGCTGCCCTTTTGAACCAATGGAATTGTGATTGTCATGTGGCATAGTTCAGGAAAGTCAAAGTGTTCTTGATCCCAAACTTCTAGGAAGCAGCAGCATGACTTGATCATGAAAGTGTCCTGCATGTCCTAGGTACAGTCTCCCTGCTGAACATCAAGTAGTTGAGTGCATTTGTCCAGCTGGGCCACGAACTTAAGGTTTGTCCTCTCTATGCTTTCCATGCTCTTGCTGTGGCTGAGCACTCGAGTCTTGACATGGGCAAGAGAAACTTCCCATGCACAGTCCTGTTACTGTGAGCAGCTGCTAGCGATCAGCAACAGAGATGCAAAACAACCAGGGAGAAAATAGCTGCCTGTTGGCTAAGGGAGCAGTGCCTGTGTCTGAAATACTGGAGGACAGCATGAGTGATGGCACTCACAGCTGAAGATCCTCCTTAGAAGAGGAGGAACATGGGCCTGACAGATGAGGCTGCTGCAAGTGTCCACTGACAGCTGTTCTCTGTGAGCTGCAAGTTCGTGCTGGCTTGGAGTGTGGCTACCCAGCACATTGCTTCTGGCTGCTGCTGGTGCTGTCTGTCCCCATTAGTTTGGTGCAGGTCTGTGCAATTGGGGGTGATACCAACCTGACTTAATGCTTTTTTTTAAATAAGTTGGTTTTGAACCTAGGTCACTTTCACTGTGTTCTTTGCTTCGCTGATGCTTGTGTGGTGGTGCAGGAAGGGGTGGGAAAACAGACAGGGGTGAAGAAAAGGAAGAAGAGACCTCTGCTTTTAGAGGAAGTACTTATTTATGCTAACTTAAAGTGATTGAGAAACCTTTGGTGTAAGCAGCATAAGAGGCTGATAGGGTATTTTCTGTATACCTATGGAAGCAGCAGGCTGTCAGACCATACTTCCCTTGCTAGCAGAACGAGCTACTCTAGCATAAGTATAGTTTGCTGTCGGATCTGGAACTATGCTAGTGATTTCCTTGGACAAACACCATTTGGCTCTTGAAAAGGCACAAGTCCAAACGATGCATCATTTTGCAAGGCAGTCAAATGCTGAAGCAGAACCAGTCTCCTTTTTGCATTTAATCAGAGAAGGAATAATAAGTGATGTTTTGTCTCCAACACAGAGGTGGAAGTGTTCAGCCAAATGTTTATTTACTCTGAGGAAAAGCCAAATAGACTCAGATTGCCTTTCTTTCCAATACTAACATTAAAGCTATACTTAAATCATTCTAGATAACTTTTAAAGTAATGTGACCATCTTCTGAAAAGAACTTGGAAGGGAGGAATGAAGCTTGACAAATAAATAGAATGACTGGGCAATTATAGGCCTGCTAGCCAAAAAAAATTGCAAATGGAACAGCTATAGTGGTACTTAAGTCCATGCTTCAGTGATATCCCTAGCAGCTTCAAGGGAGGCACTGGAATTTTCACCTGGTATCCAGTTGGGCCTATTTTACTCCATGTACTGACCAAACTTTATTACTGCTTAATAAAGCTTATGTGTCATTACCTGAATTGTGCTGCATGTTACACAGCTTAATTAAAGTCTTCTGCTTTGGCAGCAGCTTGGAGTATCTAGTTGCTGGTAGAGCAGTACATTTCTATTACTTGTAAGCAAGAGATATCTGGAAACATGCATTGAAAATAGTTCAGTCTTAAAAGATTTGGGCCAAATAGCTGTTAACCCCATTTATGCTCTATTTTGGGATTGATAGCTGTATTGCCCATCATCTGGTCTCCAGTGTCATGAATGTGAGAATGCAGCTTGTCAGCCTCGAGTCCTGAACACACTGGGGAACGTGTTAGAAGTCATTTGCCCAAGGCATTGTTGTGTAATTATCTCGCTTGCATGCTTTGTGCTGCTCTTATCATCATGCTCAAAAAGGGAACCACTGAATGTTGTGGGCTATGGGTATGACCTATATAACTATTCCTCTGGTTTGGAAACCCAAAAGGAGACAGTAACATTTTCCTATGCTGCTTCAGTGATTCACAGACTTGTGAGCACACCTGGTTGAGGCATGGGATTGTTGTGGTGTTGCCTTGCCAGGCTTGTGGCACGTTGCTCTGTGCTTCGTGCCATTGCATTACAACTTAGACCTTGCTGAGGGATGGTAAAAGTGTTAGCAGATAAGATTACAAGACATCTGAGCAGCTTTTATACGACTTTGCCTATGGATTATTCCTCAATGTATTGGCTGCCTGCTTTGTTGAGATGTTAGCTGCTCCTTAGGTTCTACTGCTGTCGCAATGTGACCAAAGTTCAAGTAAGACATGTGCGATTAGGCTGAAGAAGAGCTGGCGTAGTCAAATTCCCTCCTGCTGTATGCACTTTAGGAGTGTGTGTACTTCTGTGTTTGAACTTTCCTTCACACCCTGCCTCTGAGCATTGTCCAACATTAACCCCTTTCTGAGGCACAAACTGTTCTGCTTTCTCTTTTCAGTGCTCTTTGGGAGTCCTGAAAATGTCTTCTGAAGAACATCATGGAAAGTAGTGAGAACACGTGGCAGAGTGAGGGGAAATCATCTCTTCTTATGGTCTGAGCTTTGGGTGGTCTGGTGTGGATCTAGGAGTTGGACTTGATGATCCTTATTGTTCCCTTCCAACTCAGTGTGTTCTATTCTGTGACTCTCTCCATAAACACAGCTTAAATTTATTTTGTTTGACTTCTGTCTACACTGCATGAGTGACAGGTAAAACGTAAGCCTGATGTATCACTTTCCTTTTGAGAAGGACAGTAATACAGGGGTATTTCATAGGCTGACCCTTTGTGAGGTGAAGCCTTTGAGCCTCATGAGGAAAGGCTTTGCTGTATTAGAAAATCCCATCAATATTCAGTGTTTCAATTTAATAAAGTATTATCAACTTTGTTTTGGTGTTACTAGCCTACAGAGTTGTGTTATTTGTGTACATCAAAGAATGTCCTCCTTAGTATTTCAATCCAGCTCCTTTGTAGATGCCATTTCATTTGTATTTAGTGTTTTCTTACATAAGAGCTTGTGGAGTATTTACTTGCAGTGGGTAAATGAATTTGTCTCCCTTTTCCTGGTAAGGAGGAATACCACCATTCAAACTTTCCAATGAGCTTTGAGGAAGAATGTGGATCTGTCTGAAATGAATCTGAACCCACCCTGGGAGGGGCTGGCAAGGGGGCTGAAGACCTTTCCAGAGGCTGTTGCTGTGCAGTTGATGTAGTAGACACACATTTGGAGTCGGATGAAAGTGCTGCAGGAAGAGCAGCGTAATGCTCAACGCCAAGTGGGCATGATGGAATAGTAATCCTGTTACTTCAGATAAAACCTGTCCATTCTGCCTCCTGCTATTGCACTTGAATACTGCAACTACTTTTTTTTGACATGCTTAACATATACAGTTCTTTTTTGTGTCAGTTACAGCTTCAAAGGTCATCTCCATCTGTCATCCATTATTCCTGTCTTTTAAAGTGCTGATCAGTCCCCATCATCTTCCACTTCAGGCATGACTTCATCAGTCACTTCTCCATAGCCATGCTCAGATGGGCTGAACTTCACCTCTTTTGTTTTCTGCTGCCTCTTTCCCCTTTGCCATGGGAAATGCTCCCATCCTGCTTGCATATTCAGCCTGTCCCATTCTCTGTGCTTCGTTCTGCTGTCCTGTAACTACCTGCTAACTGAGGTGTGTGGAGAACTTGAGTCAAATCCCTCACTGCAGTGACAAAAGGAGAAACCAAGCATGAGAAAAAGCAATAGTCTTTAAAGCCATTCAGTGCAGAAGTATTATCTGTGACTGTTAGACATGTGCGTGTGCTGAGTGATTACTGAGCAGGAAAACCTGATGTGTGAACTTATTGGAATTCTACTGAATGCAGTTTTGCTTCAGTCTGCCAGCAATTAAGTGTTTTATTGCTGTCATTAAAATAATCGCTTCTACTTTGTGACCTGTGCGCTGTTGGGTTTTCTAACCTGAAACTGCTGTTAGAAGCACATGCCTTCTGTTGGTCTTCTCCCTTTTTTTTTTTTAATTTTTGTACTTCCTATTGATGTTAAACTGAAAGAACTATTCAAGGAGTGAGCTGAAACCTGAAATACTGAAGTAAGGTTAAGAGAATCCCAACCCTTCCTGATGCAGCTTCAACACTGTGCTGATGCTGGAAGGTAGAAAGAGGTAATGGCTTTAAGACCAGGTGAGCTTCAGATTGGCTATTGGGAAATGGTTTCCTTTTTCAGAAGGAGCAGTGGAGGGTTGGAGCAGGCTGCCCCAGGGCGTGGGAGTCACCATCCTTGGAGGCTCCCAAGCAAAGGATGAATGTGGTGCTTGGGACGCCATGGTTAGCGGACATGGTGGGGGATGGGTTGATGGTTGGTCTGGATGATCTTGGTGGTTTTTTCCAACCTTAATGATTCTGATCTTATGAAATGATCTCTGCCATGTGCAGAATGTCTCCAGTCCGAGCTGATGAGGAGGAAATGCTTTATAGAACCAAGGAGCTGTTGGTGAACTTGACCAATTACTTTTCTGTGCTTTGATTTAGTAACCTTGAGCAGTGCATCTCAACTCTTCCTTTTAATACAAAATGAAGTGCTTTCTTGAGACCTTTTTGTCCTGAACTCTTTACTGTTTATGGGTTATAACACTTGAAAATTAAATTCTGGCTTGTAATGTGTGCTCAGTACGTTAACTTCTCTCATGTGATCTGAGTAGGTCAGAAGGAAATTCTAGGATTACGTTGTTATTGAGGTGATTATATCTGAGAACATAAGCAATCTGGGGAAGCTTGGGAGGATAAAAAGATACTGTTGTCTGGAAGAACAAACTACATACACAAAATCCTCTGGGGATGCAGCTCTGAGGGTGGGCATTAGCACTTCAGATGCTACCCTGCTGCCCTTCTGGTAGGACAGTGTGTAGGGCTGTGCAGAAATGAGTTGATGTTCTCTCTTTCTTTTCTCTCTTTCTTCAGTCTCAATTTTGCATTCTTTGCCTAATGGTCTTTTTTTACCAGAGCATGCAAAAATTTGTTAGCTGGTTGGAATATATTTCAGTAATAATGTACAGTGCTATATTTTTGTACCATTCTGCTCATAGGACTTCCTTTCATAGGGTATGAGGGTTTGCTGAGGTCTTCTGTGCAGGAAGTAAAGATGGATGTGTGAACTGTGGATCTGTCTTCATTGAAAGTTTAAACGCTTTAAATACCAATCTCCCAAATTATATTCCTAATGGCTTCTCGTGTTTCCTCAAGAAGCATCTTCATTACAAGGTGGTCTGAATCTATGCAGTGATACACATCTCTATCCATATGTGCAGTTGACTTGCTAGTATTATTAATTTCAAGGGAGCTATGGGATCTGAAGTGTGAGATGGCTGGCAACTTCCAAAAGGCTGAGCACAAGTCTGCATGGCTACATATGAATCATCTTCCTGGCAGAGCAGTCATCTTCCTGGCATAGTGCTGGAATATCCTATGCTGACTCTGAAATGGAGCCCACCTTAATTTCCCAGTTTGTTAGCCTTGTGCTGGGTGTTCTGAGGCTCTTAGGCTGTACTTCTTATATAATTGTACATATGTACTGGTATATTCTTGTGTGGCTCCACGTAGGACCACGCAGGAGTGCAGTAAGGCATCATTCAAACACGAAGAACAATGGCGTTTCAATGGAAAGTCACAAGGCAAAGACAATGGAAAGCATGAAGCAGGAAATAGGGTATATGGTTCGGGGAGGGGAGGGGGGGGCACAATATCCTGGGAAAATACTATTGAAATTTTTAAATGCCTGCTTCTTGTTGCAGATTAATCAGCCACTCGATGGGGATTAACAGTGGAGCACCTCTTTGTGTCGCCTTTCCACCTCTCTGTAGCAAGAATAACAACTTCAGCACTTCTTCAATAATAATTATGAAACTGGTATTAACTGAATGGCAATTATGGATTTTTAACTCTAACTCACAGTAAACCAGCAAGCCATATGTTGAAATTCCTACCAAATAGCTTTCCATTCTTGATGTCTCATATCTATACAAGAAGTTGCAAGATACCTGTTTGTACAAGAGGAATATAAGCATTACTTGCCTGAGGAACAGAAGGTGAAAGAGAAGACACCGTAACTTGTTTGTGGAGTTATGGTAGTATTATTTATATAGATATAACATATATATTTTTATGGTAATGAAAATGGCTCCCCAGAATGCTGACTCGGAATCTATGCAAGTTCAAGATCTACCTGTGGCACAGCTTCAGAAACCAGAAAGCAAGGAGAATGAAAGTAGAGAGGAGACCATTAGTGAAGGATCCATAGACCGGATACCGATACGCCTGTGGGTGATGCATGGTGCAGTAATGTTTGGCAGGGAGTTTTGTTATGCCATGGAGACAGCTTTGGTAACACCTGTATTGTTACAAATTGGTAAGTAGGTCTCATTTTTTGTTAATCAGTTCTTCATACAGAAAGGGGTGTGATCCAGTAGCTACAAATGGGAATTAAAAGTTTTGTTTTTTATTCTTGGCCATGCCACGGATCCTATATGTGACTGTGTTTAAGTGGGGAGGATTTCTGTCTGCATTTGCCTTGTTTGAACATATTAATACACTTAACCTGATTTGAATTCACATCTAGAACTCTTTATTGAAAGGTGGGTATCCTCAAAACTAGCAACATCAGATTATAAAAGATTTCAGTGAAGCTGTGTTTGATTTATGGAGAAATGCCTCAGGTTATAGTACTTCAGAATAACTACTTACATAATTTTGCTTTTTCAAGTTCTAATGAAGCGGTGTATTTCTTTTAAACTACTAGTGAGTCTTGTTTTATCTGGTTAATGTGCATAGTTTGTGATTAAACAAACAAATATTAATAAAACATGACACAAATGACTTGAGAGAAAGGGGAATTGGGATGATGTGAAATCTTGTGGTAAGTACTATGGTTAGATTGCCAATAAACTGTTTCCAGTATTAATAATACCTTATCAAATCCAGAAAATCATGTTCTCTATCAGATATCAGGAGATATTACATGCAGGTGAATGGAAGCTCTGCACTGAGCATGCCTCTGTGTGAATAAGTCTGTGATGTTTACTCTGTACAGGAGTACATACAATGTATGCCTACTGTTAATGTTTGCTTTGGCTTATATGTGCAGTTGCTCCTTCACCACACTCACTTGTAGGCAGTGAGGGGCACCTGGCCAAGTCTCTGAGATGTTCATTTATTTGGTACAGTAAAGTATATATGAGATAGTGTGAGCATGCAATGTACACGTTCCTTCCTGTGTTCTTGCAGTTAGAAATGTATTTCCACATGAAGCTACTAGTGCATTTATTTTAGATCAGCACATGAGTCAATAACCAATGCAGACACAACCATTAAGAGATTCTGGGGGTTGCTCTTCCAAGATATCTTGGAAACTTTTGTTCATGGAGTTCATGTGCCCTCTTTTGATCTCTCAGTGACAGTTTGAATAGATGGTATGTTCTCTGAATAGAGGCTTTCTGATTGACCTGACGTGCTGAACAGAACACGTGTTATTTTTGCCTAAGAATGCTCATGTCTGTAAGTTATTTTGAGATTTTTGGTTCTAGATAAGTGCAAATTCAGAGACCTAATCTACTTCAGTTGTATCAGGAGCTTCAATTCAATTACTGTCAACCATGCACACAGTATTTGTGTTGTGCTTTGTGTGGAGAAGACCCCCAGTTCTGTAAGTGACCTATACTTTTTTGCTTGCTTTCTTGTTTGTGCTGGCACTTGGATGTTTAAAATGTATGTCTGCCTAAGTTGACTTTACCTTACCAATGATTAAGGTCAGACAGTATAAACAAACCATCCTCTTAATTACTGATCACTCCACTAGTTTGCATTTCTTTTGTGAGCTCTTCCACCAAATCTGTTTCCTCCAGATAATTGAAAAAATATCTCTTCCCTTCCTTCCCTAACCCCAGTGATCAAAATAACATTGGGATTTGGGGGAAGGGGAAGGAAGAATAGAGTTCTCATTTGCAGAAAAGCTGGCAAATTGACAAAAGGCTTGCAGGGATGCAGTGATGATGTTCAGTGCTGTGTGGAGATGAAATGGAGGTAGCTGCTTACAGATGTTAGTGTTTTGGCTACTCTGGTTCACATTCCCCTTTGACAGAGGGATAAATAACATTGGCTGCACTGAAGGGTTAATTTATTCACAGGTGACTGACATAGCCTGTTTTGTAATTACCTCTTACATGGTTCTGTTTACTTTTATCAACCTCAACATCTGTCTGCCTCAGTGTGAGCTATGTGTATTCCTCATGTGGGGGGCTGTCTGTAGCTGTGTCAGTGCTGCAGTATTTCCTCTGCTTTGTGATTTGGTGAAAGTGACATTCAGTTTTTGGTGCGAGGTTGGTTTGGCTTGAGAAACTTTCTGAGAGGTGGCAAATGGAGGAATGTGGTGACTCAACCAGCAAACCTCACACATTGAAGAAGACCACAAAGCTCATCTAGGCCAACCATCAGCCCATCACCCACTACTCCTGTACCTCAGTGCCACATCTGCATGTTTCTTGTGCACCTCTGGGGATGGTGACTCCACCACCTCCTTGAGGAACCTGTTCTAGTGCTTCTCTGCTGAGAGGAAATTCTTCCTAATATCCAACACAGTCCTTCCAAGTTGTGCTCTTGCAGGCCAACGGCCTGTTGTTGTGTAAGCCAGACTTCAGCAGCTACAGGAGGTGTCCCTTGGGTTGTCCCTTTCCAATTGGGTGTTTGGATTGTCAGTGTGGTTTCAATTTCCAGGAGTTCAGGATTTGTAACAAGAGCTAAAGGCAACAGTGGGAGCAGTTTGAGTCAGAAGATGCCATAAATTAGAAAGGTCTGGGAGTCCCTGAATGCTGTACGCCCACCAAAATGCCTTCTGATTTGTGATTGTAATCCTTGTCTTTATTGCTGTGTTTAGATTGATGTTATGTTGCCTTCTCAGAAGTGCAGCTACAACTTGTTAACAGCTTTGCCATAAACAGGTTTTAGTAGCTTAGCAACAAGAGTAAGCCAAATACATATCACAATTTGTTCTAACTCTTTCTTTGATTTCTTACTCTGTGCAGCATAGGAGTTCAAAATTAAGGGGATAACTTGCTTAGAATTCTTCAGAGAATGTAAATATGCCAAATATGAGAACTAGCAAGCTGGCTCCAGATGAAACCATATTAGTTGGCACTTCTGTAAGTTTTGACCTCTAGAAATCTTCATTAACCTTTATTTGGAGGCCCATTCAATCAACATTTTCTCCCTCCCACTGTGAGAACTGTGCCAAAGGATCTGACATTATACTTTCTTGCACTCTGGGTACAAGTGTTCGTCCCCCTTGAAGGGTTTGGAGAAGCTGGTTGATTTCACGTTACTATTTAGGATGCTCTCTACATTAACACTGACTTAACCCAACCGTTGGTTGCTTCCTCTGTCTCATCTCAACCGTGTTATAAATTATATACAAGCATGAGGAAATCTTTGTCTTCTGAAACATCTGGTACGTAATGCTGCTTATCAGTGAAAGGAGTTAAAATCCTGCTATTGTTTATAAATGGCAGTGTGTTTTCTTCCATCATTAATCTTGGCTTTGAAGGATTAAGTCTCTGAGCCTCCTTTCACTTCATGGAAAAATTTGGGTGCCAGGTCGTTTCAGAAGTGATTTTGTAAAGTCATTTGTGAATGAAGGTGAGGAGAAACTAGTGACTGATGTGGCTTGAGCTTGGAGAAATGTAGCTCATTAAAGAAACTCGCGTGATGACATCAGGATGCAGGAGGTGAGATGTGTGAATGTTTCATTAGGGCTGCAGGACACAAATCCTGTGGCTTGTGGTGGCTACTGCTTTCAGGAGAAGCTCTTGTGTGACAAATGAATGGTGGTAGCTGCAGACACAAAGCTTCACATTTTGTATTTAATATGATGAAAGCTTTGCCAAACCTTTACTGTTGTTTCAAAGGCTCTTCCCAGTGCTAGCATTACTCTATAAATACTTAATAGGCAGAGAAATGACTGTCAGCACCAGAGCTGTTCCTCATTCCCCTGCATCAATTATTAAATACATTACATGAGCACATTTAGAAAGTGTGCACTTACAGAAGGAAAAGCACGAGCAGTTCGTGTCCTGCTTACCTTTACAATGTCACTGAAGTTTACTGTAAGAAGTGTTTCATGGCTATGTTTTAACCTTAGTATGTAACCTTAGTATGCATACTTCCTGTGCATCAAATGAGTGAGATTGTAGAAACAGTGACCAAAGTGTATCAGGTCTGATAGGCAAGAATAGCTTTTTTTTTCTTTTACGTATTTCATACTGGAGTACCTGTCTGATGGCATTACTTTGTTATGCTGGGAGATTTAATGGGCTCTTGTAATGAATGTTAGCTGATAAAACATTGAATGTTGAGAGTTTGGAGTTTTAAGCTTAACCAAATAACACAAAGGAATAGTATTCCTGGAAACTGAGTATTGCAGTGCTAGTTAATAGGTGCTAATACAGAGAAAGGCTGAGCTCAGCAGAGCAGAGTACAAGTAGCTCGTTTCATTTGGAAAATAAATTATGTCATTATGTGCTCTCAAAGTGACAGAAGGCTGTTATTACTGCTGTCTCAAAAATGGGATAGCTGTTTTGAGGCTTGAGCTGTCAGTTCTTGGCTACATTTTCTTCTCAGCTATTGTGACTAATTGTGTTATCTTACACTGAAAAATTCTTACAGCCTAAAGCTTAACGCTGTGCTTCCAGGGTCTTGAAATGTAGTTCATGTGAAATTGCCAGTATGGAAAAAGTGTGTTCAAGCAGTAATAGAAACTGCTGATCCTGAGAAATCTCAACATGGTTGCTGAGAAGTCATTATCCTAAAAAGATTTAATGTTGTGGGATGTACTTCTCTTATGAAGTAGTCAGTTGAAATTCAGTGTTGGTGGTACCTGTCTGAGAAGAATGCATGTATGTAGAGAGAAGATCATGGAGATAGAGTTAGAAACCAAGCATGAAATGTTAACAGTAAGTTGACCTTTGGGTATGCTTCTTCAAAGGATTTAAAGTATCAGTTGCTTGCTTCCTTCAGTGTGGAAGGGGATGGTCTTCCAAGGCTAAACCTGAGATCAAAGGCAATCTCAAAACCTTAAAGAGCTGGTGGGTGAGATGGAAACAACAGGATGGGTGAGCTTTTAGAGGCTGCCTGGAACAACTCTTGCAGATGGATGAACCTTTTCAACATAGAAGCTGTTAATTTCAGCTCAGTGTCACCTTTATTCCTTATTTCTGTCCCAGGATGCATTTATTTTAAGGATATATGTAGGTATAGCTGTTTACAAAATGGTATATTGCCATTTAAGCTGAACCTTACCTCATCTTAGTAGAGTGAAGAAGGTCTTTGAGACCTGCTCTTTGACTCCCAAAGTTAAGTTCCTGTGTGTTTAACCTCCATTTGGGCAGAGCTGTGTTTGATGCCAAGAGTGAATTGCAGATCCCAATTCCTCCTTAGAGAGAGTTCTTGAAGCTGACCTGTGCTAAGAAGGGGCTGTTAAACAGAGGACCTAAGGATGAGAACTGAACTTAGGGTGGCTCCAGAAAACCTGAACTGGTAAAAGCTTAATTTAATATATACTCTTCAGCCTTGGTAGCTGTGAAGATACTGTCTTCAAGATCATGTAAAATTTCAGTTCAGATCTCAAATGGTGGAACGTATGAAACTGCAAATATTGTGCCTTTGAGCAAATGCTGATTGCCCCATAAAACCTCCCCACCCATCGTTTTTTAGTTATTGACTAACTTTATGTCTACTAAAGAGTTGTGTAATAGTAATTGGACTGCACATTTTTCTTAACCAAAAGCAGGTCAGTGAGACTTTCACATCATACATCGTGTTTCTCTTGTGTAAAATACCTCTTGACCCTAAATTTAGAACAGCAGCAGTTTTTGAAAGTGCAGCCTTCTGAAAGGGGTCTGGAAAAGGATTTAAGGCCTTACAAGAAGGTGCTGTGCAGTTCTCCAGGGTAGAGGAGGCAGGAGCATGGGCTTGAGTTTCCTACCAGTACAAATGGCAAGTGTTTCGTAGGCTGTGCAATAGCTGTTACTTACAGAGCTTTTATTTCGTGTATATATATATAAATTGTCCTGTTTTTTCTCTTCAAGTAACACTGAAGAAGAACAGCCATACTTTGGTGCTGTTCTGAATCTCAAGTGAAAGTCCCTGATCTTCTGTGGGAATGCTCAAGCAGAACTGGCTCGTTTTTATTCCTTGCATAGTGTTTGCAATGAGGCTTCTGCATAAGAACACTTTGAACCTTCTCAAGTTTTCCTTCTGAGGGCTTTTGTAATCTGAAGGCGATGTGAGTAACAATATATCAGAGGAAATACTGACATCTGAGAGCTGTGGACAGATAGAAAAATCAGTGTGCAAGGCAAAGCAAATTGTATGACAGTGTGCATTGTCAGCTCTTGTGAAGGGATGAAGATTTAAAAGCAGTTCTTAATTTTGTTGCCATTTATGTTCTTCAAATCCTTTTATTTTTCTGCAGAGCCTGACATTTCAGTCTGTGATAAATGGGAAGAGCTCAAGGCCTCCAGAAATAATCATCCCCCTAAGAAGCAAATGAATATCTCTTTTTCTGCTGTAGCTGCTTCTATCTAAGAGTAAATCCTTCCTGTTCAGCATGCTGCCTCCTCGTTACCTTCATTAGCCTCAGATTAGGAGAGGTCAGGGTTCTTGAAATGATGTAGGAGTATACTTTGACATCTGTCATGTTTTTTACTCCCTTACTGAGAGTGGCAGCAGACCTCCTGTTTGAGTGGTGGAGCAAGGATGGCAGAAGCTGGGGCAGATTTAGGTCTCCTGAGCATGTGCTAAAATCTGTTGGCTTTAAACAACATGGCCCTTTATTCAGTCTCAAATTTTCTTTGTAATCTGCCTTCAACCCACATGTGATGGCAGCCAAATTTGCCAGATCTCGCAGCTTTTTAATACTTGCATTTAAACATACTTCAGGAGGGCAAGATGTCAGGTGAAGCTTCAAGTGCACATGCAGTACACACAGAAAAGGCTTTCACAGCAGGAATGTGAACTTCCCTATCCTGTCCGAAAAGAATTTGACCCTCACCTGTGGCTTAGAGGTAACTCTGTAGTGATAACAACACAGTGATAACAGATGCAACCCCATGCAACCCCATAGAAGAGAGCAGCTCTTTATTACAAAGTAATTGCAAGCGAGGCAGTTTTCCAGCAAGCAAATGCCTTTTCCTTACTGTAAAAAGAAACCTTTCAACTCTCAGGATGAGTTCTGGTGATGGAGACTTGGAAATACACAACTGAAATGTGCGTGCCTTGCTGCGCCAGGTCTCAAACTGAGGGTTTTCTATTGAATGTGGGTTGTGAATCAAGTTATGAAAAGGAGAAGAAAGTACTCCTTAATGAACAGGAGTCTTTACTTTTCAAGGAAATACAATGAAGGCCACTTTTGAAATTAAAAGAATGTCAACAGGCTGCTGCCAAATCACGTAATGCTTTAATAAAGCTTGCTTCAAGAGGATTGTCGAAGCTGTGACCACTTAAGCTCAGTTCTGAGTCTCCTCTGTGCTTGTTGCAATAGCATTCCTGCTGTAATGCACCCTCTGGGACTCTACCTTAGTCATCCTCTTTTAACAGAACAGTTGAGAAGGTTTCTGATGTGCTTCCTGCAGGCTATTTTGCAAGAAATTATTGGAAAAGTTTTGAGCTGCTGATTTGGTATGATGATAAAATTTGATACAAGTCTGTTTAATTAAACATGGAAAAATCGGGTCATAGATCTTATTTACTTGGGTTTGGATGAATCCCCAGTAGCTCCTGTCACTCTCTGAACTCTTGAGTAACAGTGGGTGCAGGGCAGCATAGATGAATCTTTTTCCATAAATGCATAAACCAAGCAATGTACTCTTAATATTTGGCAGTCATTTGCTGGAGGTTTCTGGTGGATTTTTGCAGGGTATTAAATTTGGAGCATTACAACTGAATACGAGCTGCTTTGGTACAGAAATAAATTGATAAGAGCTTATCAGATGAGCAAGCCTAACTTGCCCCCAATCAGAACAACCTGGAATTCTAAACTCTGGGAAAAAAGAGTAAGATGAGGTCTTGCAAATGACTGTTATCACTGTAGTATCTCACACCTGTCCTTACTTGCATTAAATCTTCAGACATATCATCCACATTGACCTCCAGGAGCCTGAAAATGAAGCATGGGTATTTCCCTGTGGAAGTGCTGTCCTGCAGAGCTGGAAGCTGTGCAGTCAGATAACAGCAGAGTCAGTCTGGTTCTGCCCTCAGCATCAATTTTGTCTTTATCAAGTGACCCTCTGCAACACAGTTCAATTTCTCTTAATGTGGTGGTGAATTTTGTTATACCTTCAGTTGAAATTACTGAAACTTGGATTTCTGTCCCCTGGATCTTGATTTCTGGTCTTTCCCACTCAAGTGATAAACAGAGCTGGGTCACTTTCTATGTGCTTTCATGTCCAGGCTGTTCAAAAACATGAGTTTCCTCCCGTTATCAGTTGTCCTGCTCTCCCCACAATGGCTTTTCAATAATTCAGTCTTTCAGAACCTGCACTCAGGATAACCTGCGAATTCCTGATGTATTCTGCTGGCTTTAAATGAGCTTTTGGTCTGGGGATGTTTAATACCTCTTACAAATGTTTTGGCTGGATGCTTCTAGAAATGAATACTTCTTTTTTTTTTTAAGAGAGCAGAGATCAAGTTTCAGAGTTTACATAGTTGGCTAAAAAGCTGAGTTTAGTGCTGATTTTTACAATACACAATTTAAGCATTGACACTCTAGGACAAACCTTTAAGAATCTAAGGGCAGCAGAATGCCTCTGGTATTCAGATAAATGATTGTTTACAGGCATGGAGTAGTTGTAGTGGATACGGTTGCAGCATTCCCTGTGTTTTCTTTGCCTGATTTGGAAAGCTGGGAGTAAGCTCTCACCGTGCCAGGCATTTTCTGGCAAGGAGGAGTCATTACAGGCATACCTGCTGTCTTACACGGGCTACATCAGGTGACCTGGAAATGATTGTTTATTGTGCTCTGATGCAGATATGACAAATTATGTAGTGATGAGATGCCTCTGCAGCCTCGAAACATCTGATCTTGTGTTTTGTTCCAAGGTATAGCACAAATGAAGAGCAGATGTACTCTTTCTCCCCTTGTTTTTCCATGGAACTTGGTGATAAAAGGTTTCTGGTTGTTGGACTTGAGTGGCTGTTTTTGACCTTTGTAGTTCTGCCCTTTTAGAATGATGCTGTCTTGGTGGGTCCTCCTGTAACTCATGAAAAGAATTGAAAAAGAGGAGAAGAGCTCTGTGTTATCCCTACTGGGGCCTGATTCTCATCAACTGAGCATTTGGAAAGGGAATGTTCGCTGCATTATTGGGGTGCTCCTTAGAGAAATATATATATTTTAGCTAGAATTTAGACTTTGAAATGAGCTGTGCATTTATATCTCTCTTGAACATATGTAGACATACTTCAGTTACGTTAATGTTCAAGCCAAAACATGCGTGTTTATAGGAGGGGGTATTTTGGAAAGTCTGAGGAAGGCTGCGTGAACACACCAGTGCTGTCTTTTTCATCAGACCCCATAAATTGAATCTGTTGCTTTTGGTCATGCTTTAAGTAAAAGACAGAGCATTGGTGTGATGAATAACTGTAGAGGGGAGACCACTTTTTGGGGGGAAAGAAAACCCATGGTTAAAAAGTTGTGCATGATAGTCCTGCTGTTAGCATTTGCATGCATAGAGCTTGTTAAAACAGCTGGTGAAGGCTGTTTTCCAGGAGCAGGGATCTGACCAAGTGAGAAACCAGGTCCCCAAACCAAAACCCAAATTCGCTTGAAGCAAGTTAGGCAAAGCATTAATAGGATTTGTTTCCCTCAATAGGGCTACATGAGGAATTAACCTCAATCAAGGCCACTGCGTAGAGGAATGGAGTTTCTCTAGGAGCTTAGTGTGGTTTATTTTCAGAATCCCCCTTTTTTTTTTTCTTAAAATGTACAGTGAATACCAAATGAGAACTGGTGTATATACTGAAGTGTCTTAATTCAGCACCAGCTTTAACATAGCAAAGAGCTGAGCAGTGAGCAGTGTTGCTGTGCTGACCTTTCAGCTGGTAGGGCTGCCCAGTAGCATAGTTGTGACAGAAATGATTGCTGGCAGAGCGTTTATTCCCACCATAAACAATCCAATAGTCCTAAAGACTTTAGAAAGGGCGAAGGGTTGATTTTTTTTTTTTTGCAGCATAGCAACAATTAGCAGTACCCTTTTAGTAAGCCTGTTTCGGAGCTTTTGGGGGAAGTTTTGAGCCCTAAGGAGAGGAGTGAAGGATTCTGGGGCTGCATGATATGAATGGCTCAAGGTGGGATCAGCCCAGCTCTTTTCCCTTCTGAGCAGCCTGGGCATTTCCAGCTGGACAAGTGTCTGCCAGAACACAAAGTTTGTATGAGATACCTGTCACATTTGTTAGTTATGTTTGCTCTGCTTTAGGCCAACTGGGCTAATTACAGAAGGAGCTGCCTGCCCTGTTTACTGCTCCTCACAAGGACTATGCAAATGTGATCCCAGCTGAAATTTAGAGATCAACTGTCCAGTCAGTAATCCCTGGGTGCTCACATGGCATCTGCAGGGGCACACAAGCCAAGAAAACACCGTCTTGAGTTGCTGCTTTTGTGTGACTTCCAAACATGGTCAAACCTAAAGACTGGAGGAGAAGAGGCTGATTTCTATCCATGTGCAAAGACAAGTTCCTTGTGTTTTACTTACACACACTGTTTACTACGCCATGTAACCTGAGGCTGGAAATGAGCTGTTTTCTTTGCTGCTTGCAATGCAAGAGCATGAATGGTGTGCTGACCACGCTCTGCCTGCTGGACAGAAATATTTTTTGCCTGCTCTCAGATCTGCTTGCCTTCTTTTTTCCTTGTTCCTGGATGCACTGACCACATGCCATGCTGGTCTGAGTATGCATCGGTCACTTGTTTGGCAGCATCAACTGGAACCTTCATGATTTAGAGGATCAGTTAGGTAGAATGGGCTCTTCAGGAATAAACTGAAATTGGGAATGAGGATTTAGTATCTAGGTGATTCCTTCTAGACGTTTCCTTTGTGAGCAGAAAGTCTCAAAATTGGGACATCCTGGCCGTGCTCTTCAGGTTGTTGTGGCTTATTTTTGTTATTTAGGGCAGTGATCATAGCCCCAGGCTGCTGGAGTTCAGTGAGTATTTGGACACCACTCTGAGACAAAGGGTTTGGATTTGGGGTGGTCCTGTGTGGAGCCAGGAGCTGTTTTTGGTGAACCTTGTGGGTGTCTTCCAACTCAGGATGTTCTATGGTTCTGTGATTCTCTGAGAATCCTGGACTTCTTACAGGGTGGGAGAAGGTCACTTCAGTGTGGGTTGAGGTTTGGCTTGACATGGATGAAAAATAGGTGTGAACTGTACCAAGCCCTAACCAAAAACCAGTGCTATGTACGTAGATGGTCATATCCCAGGGTATTAATGTGTTAATCACTGCAACAAAAGCTCCACTGTTGATAACAGGCTTATGAGTGGTTCTAGAAGCTTTTATAGTGTATCTAAGTCTCTTGAGTTTTGGGATTTGAGCTGAAGGACCTTTGTTTATAAATTTGCCAGTATTTCTGAAGCAATGACGAAAAACTATCGAGCTCGGGATAAACTGGGATGCAGTATATCTTCAGGCAACACATGTCATTGTAATTGATGTCTAATCTTGCAGCGAACAGAACAGTGAAGTGCTGCAGTGTTATGTAATGCACAGAGAAGTGGGGCATCACGTACAGCTTATGCATTTTAATTACGGCCCATAAAGGAGAGGAAGGATTAGTGTGGCAAAACAATTAATTGATTGCTGCATTCATATATGGGTTTGCATGCATCTTTGTTATATACCTTTGGACCTGCTCTCCAGTGGGAGCTGAAAGGAATTGTTTTTATTCCTGCATGTTGAGTTTTGATCTGAATTCCATTTCTACTCCTGAAGTGCTTTGATGCACATTTATTATTGGTGTTGAAGTGATACATTTCTGAATATTGGTTAATGAGGGATAGTGGAAGATGAGATAAAAACAAGTCTCCCAGGAACCAAGAAAGATGGCACAGGTAGTCTAGAGAACACCAATGAGTTGGTTTCAGCAGGGGATTCCTATTATAATGAGTGACAACAGCAACTCATTCCTTGGTCTGAGCATATTGTATGTCCAGCCTCTCATTCCTTGTCTTCAGCAGGAGTAGCTAACATTGTCAGCTGTCTTGATGACACTGGCTAAAGTAGAAAGTTGGATTGTTACAAGGACAGCAAGCTGGAAGTAATCATCTACCTGAATTACTACAGGTTTACAAACTTACAGATCAACAGAGCTTTTAAAGCTTCACTTGGCAGCCTTTATAACCACACTGAAAGGAAACCCTATTTTCCTGACTGCAGTTCAGTGCATGTGTTCTTTCTCTGATGCTTCAGAGCTCAGCTTTTCTCAGGATTTTGCTTCCCCTCTCCCCCTTTTCTCACATACCTCTGGCTCACTTCTCTTAACATACGCTTCTCTTTCCTGACACAGCACTACGAAACTTTGCTGTAAAATAGAGGTTGTCAGAGAAGCCTTTCTACAATTTTGGCAGAATGGCAGTGGAGCCTAATGAAATGCTGCTGACTCCCACAGATGCCAAATAAGAGATAGGGAGGACGGTTGTAGGAGGCTGAGAAGCATTAATTGAACTGAGACAGAAAATGGGAAAACTGGGTGATGAAATCCTCTAAGAGGCCTGTCACTTGTTTCCTTAATCCCATCCTTCAGGTCTGTCATTTGACCCAACATATTTGTTGCTTGCAGGCTAGTGCATGGATAATTCCAAAAGCTGCACCAGAATATGAAATAACTTGGTCAGGAGGGGGTACTGCTCTTCTACAGCTTAAAACCATTCCAGGACTGCATGTGAAGCACTGATACTTTGTACTGAAGCTACTGGAGAGCATCATTTCATTGGCAATTGGGCTGTTCGAGTTGTTCTTTGCAAGTGGATGGCTCTTGTTCTCGTTGTAGGCATGGTGTGCAGCCAGTGGCATCGAGCAGAGACTGCTGCAGTCGGTGCCAGGATTTCAGAAGGGAATTGTGCTGTCAAAGCTTGACTTGTTTGCATCCAACTACTTAAGGAGGTTTAAGATTTGAAATCAAAATTTTAAGAAAATGCTGTGTGCTTTTCCAGTATCTCTGAAGTAATTCTATCCTTTTAATACTCCTAGTAATTATTTATTCACTTATCTCTATGTAGATCCAGCTTTAGTTTATATCCTTGTCCTTACGACACAGAGCAACTAAAGCAGAAATGCAGGTGCATTTTAAGATCAAACTATAAGCTTCTGGACATCACAGTGGTGCAGTGGGTCCCTGCCCTGGGAGTACAGACATCTTCAGCCTTTTCTCTTAGTTTCTCATGTTTTTCCACGTGCCTTGAGGGCAGACTGCAGCCCAGTCCCTATGGCTGAGAGCTTTGGAGACCATTCTGTGTTTTGCTGCTGGATATCAGTCTCTCAAAATACTGTTGTTTCTTTTATGTCCTCGTAACATCCCTTTCAATTATTCTCTTGATTGTCACTCCCTTCAAAGCTAAAGTAACTCCATCCAAACAGTGGCACTGTGCTTTATCTATCCCCTCTCCTGGCCCACAATTGATTTCTCATTCAAGCTGAGCAGACAGCCCTATCTTCCCTTCACATCACAGCTGTGCTGAGCAATGCAGTGAGCCCAGCCGTTGTACAGACATCCCTGCTGACAGGAGCTAAGCAGGAGGGGAAGAAGAGGATGGACTGCTTGCAACTGGGTGACATGGTGCTCCAGAAAAGTATGTTCAGAATGCAGTGTGCATGTACTCCTGCCTATAAGATGTATATAATGTGCTGACAGCTCGTGAATGTTGCCAGCTCAGCAGAAAGGCTCGTATTTGACAGGCGCAGAAGGAAATTCAGGATGTACATTTTACCAGTGGGAAGTCTTAAGCCACAGTTATGCTATTGCTCTGTTTTATGTTCTGTTTATGGCAATGGGTCACTTCTGAGGCCCTGAGCAAATACGAGATGCCTGACAACTTGGTAGGCACTCAGGGAGAAAGCAAACAGCAATTAAAAACCTCAGTGTCTGAGTTCTACCATCCTCATGCCTGCAGTTGCAGTGAGCCCTGTGATCACACCTACTGGGCAGTATACTGTAATATCAGGTGCAAACTGGTCCCATACAACATCAGGTTGTGATTTCCAGTAGTACTTGAAAGCATTTCCTTCTTAAAAGCCTGTGCTTCCATGTTTGGAAACTGTTCATTGCACCTGTGGGCTCCAGGAGGAATGGCTGCCTTTCCATAACTCTCCCCTATTGATGGGTTTCTCTTTCAGACATCTGGGTGCATTTCTGAAATGGCTGCGGCCTCATTCTGAAATCCCTATTCCTCACACAGAGACCCCAACACTAAAATGCTCAAGTTCACCCTCTTCTGCATTTCTTGGGTTGGATCTGGATGATCTTTTGAGGTCCCTTCCAACCTGAGCCATTCTGTGATTCTCTTGTAACAAGATGAAGATACTGAGGTTCTCACATCGTCACAGCTTTTTATAACTATTGATTTTACTTAAAAATAAGGTCTAAACAGAACAGCTCATGTAAGTAATACATTTCAAACAGATCAATGTAATGATATTTTTAGCAGTGTGCGGTGTTTTATACGGGAATGGAACTGCAGAATAAAAAGTATTTGCAAGGCACGATGGCTTCTTGTGTGAGCTCAGGGATTTGTATGGTGTTTACTTTAAATGTACAAACAAGTCTCTAGGTGATGATTTCTGACAAATGAAAACAGGCACTTCCCGTATCAGATCTTATTGTTAAGCTTATAAAGAACTACTTTTCCCCCAATAGAACTTATCAAAAAGAGGTTTTGAATAGAAAGTGCTGCATGAGAGTTAATCTTTCTTCCATGTAACTCGTGACCTCACACAGCCCTTAGACTGATGGTGACACAGTGAGCATTTCCTGTGAACTGTGAGCAGTGCTGGTCCCACTATTGTTGGGCACTTTTTTGTCTGGGAAAAAACAAACCCTTATTTACTAGAAGCCAGTGTCCTGTTTGTTTGTAGCTGGCTGGGAAATGCCATATTACAAGGGTCTCAGTGGCAGTCATCGTTGCTAACAGAAGCTGTTGTTGTGTTTTGCTCTTTTTCTCACTGATTTGTATGAGACTTCTGTGTCTGACTTGTGACCTGCTCCAGATTCAGTTCATGGCACACAAATATTAACCTTGTTTATCCAATATGGTTTTCTTCCTCGGTGGTTCCTCAGATCAGCTGTCAGTAGAATGCTAAATAATAATGCTCCACTTACTATTCCTCCCTTTTTCCCTCAAGATGCAGCATCCTTGCTTTCCCAAGCCAATGCACAGCAGTCCTATGTAGGAGCTGCTACCTGACAAGGCAAGCAAATCAGTGGAAAATTAAGGCTGTTCCTTTATTTTCTCTTAAGCTGGTAATGGGATGCAGCTGCTTTGGCATTCCAGTCCACGTATGAGTCTCAGCAGCCTCCACTAACAGTGTTTGTTATGTGATACTGTTCTTGGCCATCTAAAATCAGTCCCAGCCTAGTTACAGCCTGTTCCAGGTGAGCATAGCAGATCTCAGAGGTTGGGGCATTTTACATTGCTCTGTCAGGGGCTGAGGCAAGGCAGCCATTTGGATGCCAAGCTCACTGTGCAGAGCTGCCACAATCTAGTCCAAACTGGGGTCTGTGTCTGTTCTGCACATCAGAGGCTGGATGCTGCTGAGCTGCTGGCCTGGCACCTCACCTCAGCCAAGTTTATTTTAAGCATGTGCTACATCTGAGTCCTTGCTGCTAGATGGGGATACTGGAAGGAAGTTCTTGGTGTCAGAATATTCCCTTGATCTCTTCATTTCTGCACATCATCATCTTGTCCTGGCCTGGGTGCCTTCAAAGCTGTCTTTGTACTTTAAAATATTGTATTAAATGATTGTGTAGTTAAAACACGGCAGCACTTGTATACAGAGAAAGGAACCATTAAGATTGGATGGAACCATTGGTGTTGAATTTTACCTTCCCTGTATGGAGCATCCTCTTTTGTTTCAATGTCTAGTACTAAAGCTATACAACTATTGGAATGGTGGAAGTCCTGTGGACTACCAGTATGAGGCATTAATGCATTGGGGTACATCTTGAAGTCTCACCTCAGGGAACAGTGTGGCTCTGTGCTCTTTCCTGGAAGTCCCATGGCAGAAGATGGCTGTGAGCTTCAGAGTTTGGCTCCCCAGCAGACATCAGAGCAGGTGATAAAGTCTGTATGGAGAGAGTATGCTGTTTGTAGCATGGAACATAATGCAACTTCTGCTTGATACACACCAGAGGTTTGATTCAGTGTGCAGACTATGTCTTACCAACAGCTTTAATAGCTAGTTACCCAAATCTTGCTTCTAGATATATTTTCTACCCTTCCTACCCTTGCTGTAACAGTTCTTCTTTTTGTCTGCCTGTCTGTTGTTTGGATGAGCAGTCTGGTGACCATCAAAGAAGTATAGGAGGGAGTTATGATGCCAGCAATTTAGGTTTTATTTTAGCATTTTTTGTTTAACTCGTGTGTGCAGCAGCTCTCCACCTGGGATTTTTCTCTACCCCTGTTTATTTCCACTTGAGGAACCTAACGTGACTGTACTGTTGTTTATGTACTCATAAAAATCCACCACTAATGGGTGATAACTGTTTTGAGCTCTGCATAGCTATAGGTAAAACATAGTGACATTTTAAGTTGTTGCCATACTCTTGCTATGTGAGGTTGCAGTAGTCATATGGTATGGCTTCTCAAGCAAGAGGAAAAGCAGGATGTGTCCAGGCTGATGGTCCTTACCCATCAGTATACAACTTGACAGAACTGCTCCTGTGTCACTTGGAAGTTATTCCTCTCCTGTTTATCTGGGAGGAGCACTGAAAGTTCCTCCAAGATGGAATTTTAGGAATTCTTCTATTTTTCTTAGCGTGGGGATGTTCTTGTATAGATTATCTTGGCCTCTTCTTCTTAAAGATGCATGTTGTGGCTGCTAAAGTTCAATAAAATAAATGCAAAATGGTTTGTTTAAAGAAGGATCTCTAAATTTTACATTCTTGGTTAAGTACCCTTTTCTCCATAAAAGCTTTATTTTGAAATCACTGAGATTCCTATCTTTTTTGCAAGTATTCAAGTATTTGGATTTAGGCTTTGATTTATTATAGGTGTTGGGAAGATCACCCTTTTCAATCACTGAAAATAAAACCTTCTGAAGAAAGCACTTCAGTCTCTCTCCTCTTGCTCATACATGGAAAGATAAGACTCTAAATGTAACAGAGGTTGGGTAGAAACCCTTCTTTCCTTTCATTTTCTGATCTGTAAAATCAAACCAGAACACAGGCCTTTACCTGCTTTTGAGTTATTACATGTGAAGCTGACTTTGAAAGTACTGAAGTCAAAATAATGCTTGCAGTAAAAATCACTGTGTTTTTTAATAATCTCAGGACATTTTTATGCCAGCTGGTTGTGTCTGTAAGGCATGCCAGAAGGCCCAATTTAGGAATGTGCAGTTTTTATAAACAGGTTTTAATTTGATGCACAAGTAATCATTTCAGAAGGATTAAGGTGATGTTTCAAGAACGTTTTTGTTTTGTTTTTAAGATTTCCATGTAGAAGAAGAATTTCCAGCATTGTGCTCTGGAAATGGACAAAGTGTAGCAGTGAGGACGGTCATAGAAGCATAGAATCGTTTGAACTGGAAGGGACCTTTTAAGGCCATTTAATCCAACTGCCCTGCAATGAATAGGGGCACCTACAGCTCCATCAGCTTGCTCAGAGCCCCCTCCAGCCTGACCTTGAGTGTCTCCAGGGATGGGGATTTCACCACGTGTCTGGGCAGCCAACCTATTCCAGTGCTTCACAATGAACTGTACAAGCCCCCATGCCCATGGATACACACTTCTATTACAGCTCCCTGCTGTACTAGCATTCCTTTTTGTTACAGCTCACAGTCTACGTTAAAGCAGGAATAGATCTTTCTTCTCAAAGTCTTTTGAGATTTTGATTGAGTTAGTTGTCTCAATGGCTGTTGGAATATTTAAAAAAAAGCCTCTTGCATTCATTTTACTGACACTGATAGTCACTTCCAGTTGGTTAAACTCTTAGCATATACGCTTCTTTAAAACAGCCTTGCTGCAATGAGTTGTCATTGTTGAATGGAAATCTCTGCTGCATAACAGCTGCTGAATAGGATGGCCCTGTGGAGGTGAAATGGGAAGAGTGTTTACACATTGTCCTGCAAAAAAAAAAGTCATTCACCTTAAATATATCCTAACCTGCTTTGTATTAAGTTTTTCGTGTCTTGAGCTAAATGCTTGTACTGTGCTATCGTTAATTTTGTTTGGAAAGCCAACTTCTGTGTGCCAGTGTGGGTGTGCTTAAGTGGCAGCATCCTGGAGCCAGCAGTGTACCAGTTACACAGACCCTGCCTCTACTGGTGCACTTGGGAAGGCTGTTGAGCTGAGTGAGGTTGAGGATGTTAAAATCACAGGGAGATGGAGGTTTCCTCTTTGCATTGCTGACTTGCACCTGTGATTAGGATAGCACTTGTAAAAGAAGCTAAAAGAAGTTGGGTGATGGAACTGCAGGATCTGGAGGAGCAGTGCTGAGAACCATGGCTCATAGTGGAGGTCCTCCTGTCCCTTCATCACTATCTTGCCCCTCCATTGCTTTCTGTCTGTTACATCCATCTCTCTCCTGAACTGGGGATGCAGAATTGAATGCAGCACTCCAGCTGCAACCTCACCAGCCCTGCGTAGAGGGAAAGGATTCCTTTCCTTGATCTGTGGTGATACTTGGCCTGATGTGACCAAGGTGCCACCTGTACCAACACAGATTGTGTTTCTTAGAGACCTGAAACCTGCTACAAAAGAAGACAAACTGTTTGGTGGCTGCCGTGTGGGGAACTGCCTTCAGGTGGGGGTGACAGTCAAATCAGATGCTTTCTCCATTCCCCATGGGTGGGGGAGGGTTCTCATGGGTACGTTTGGTGCAAAAGCACACGTCAGGCAGGCTTGGAACATGCAGATCTCTTCCCTTAACTCTGAGCCTATGTAGGCATTGCTTGTGAGTTGGCCAAAGCTGAGTTAAATCATATAGACCTTGGCTTCAGACCAGATTTTGAATCCTGATGGTGAAATTGTTTTGCTTTTGTTTTGTTTTGGTAGCTTGTGGGCAAAGAAAAATGGTTTATTTTCCTGTAATGTAATTACTGTATTACCACAGCTTTGGCAAAACTTGACTTCATCTAATGGGAGAAGTCAGCATCACTGGTTGGGATTTGATGGCACTTTAAATAAAATGTGATTAGCCTTCCAAATTTACAGCCTGGGCTATTCTGGGCAGGGATTGGTATAATCCTGCCTGCTAAGGGGTGGCTCAGCACAGCAAATGGAGAGCATGAGGTGCACGTTGATCTCTCCAGCGAAGGTTGCACGCTGCTACACTCACAGCATACAGCTCTGAATAAAGCATGGCTTTCCTTTATAGGGCGAAGACACTGAGGTTTTTGGTCCTGGCATTCGATTGCTAGCAACTGATTGTTTTGTTTGCAATGCTGTGCTAAAGAGCACGTCAGAGGGGCTGCACGGCCTGTGCCGATAAACGGAGATGGGGACAGGTGTCAGAGGAGCAGTGCAGCTCTTCTGGACCAGCCTGCCATCTGCAGGCCGCTGCTTGCCACGCTGGAGAGGTGGAAAGCAGCGCTGTGCGGTCTTCTCTTGCCAGTCAAATGCTGTCCATCATCCTCAACCTATTAAATCTTGACAGCAGTGGTCTTAGATGTTCAGTACTGCTGTAACGTTCAGCTACTGTTGAAGTTCAGCTGAAGTGTGATTTTTTTGGACTGTGGTAATTACTGTAGATTAGCGATTACACTGTTAGAGTCCTCTTTTTTATGATTATTTCAGTAGCTTAAATATATTATTAAATATATTACGTTGTATTAAAGACGTGTGATATGTGACCCGTGTTTTCCCCATCACTAAGAAATCTTAATTGAGCCGTGCATTTGGGAACAAAATGCCAGTCAACGAATGATCAGTTCGCAGTTTTCAAAGGCGTAATCAGATTCCCTGTATAAAGTAAAAACGTTTGGTGTGTGCCACGTAACCCTGAAATCCTTTTTGTCTTTGTTGTAGGTCTTCCCGAGCAGTACTACAGCCTCACGTGGTTCCTCAGCCCAATCCTGGGCTTGATCTTCACTCCGCTTATAGGTTCAGCTAGTGACCGCTGCACGCTGAGCTGGGGCCGCCGGCGGCCTTTCATCCTCGCTCTCTGCATCGGTGTCCTCTTTGGAGTTGCACTTTTCCTTAACGGCTCCGTTATAGGTAAACGATGAGGAAATCCTAGACTCATCTCCATATATCTCCTGGTAACATGTCTGCACGCTGAGTTTTAAGAAGTGCATATTACAACAAGCAGCCGAATCGCTTCCGTGCTGTGTTAAAACCTTTACCAGTCTTTGCAGCACTGCACTCGAGCTATCCCCCTTTAGATGCTTGCTGCTTTCATTCAGAAGTTACAGCGTGAAGTATTGTGCTGTAACTGCTGGTGCCGTGTTATTCATACAATGGTTTCCAGCATAATGTTTGCAGTCGCTGAGACGAATTTCGTTGGTCCTTGACATGGGAAAATCGTAGCAACCTGTTCACAGGGAAATGTTTCCTGTTGTGATCCGTTTTCCCTTTAATGCATATCTGGCAACACATCCTGTTTCCAACATTATTTCAGAAATTATCTTTTCACTTTTTCTTGTGCTTTTCTTAGACCCGGTATTGAAAAAGTCCAGAACACAGTTAATATTTGTTTATCAAAAACGATGTGGGAAAATAATTTTTCCTGAGCCCCCATCAAAGCTGGTAAAAATAGTTTTCCCGTGAGCACGTTTTACTACAGGGCTTAATCTACGATCTAAGACTCTTTGTAAATGTAAGAGAGGTGACAGCAAGTACCTCTGGGGAAATGTTCACATCACCATGCGAATGAAAGGAACTTAGCACCTAATAATATCCTCTTGGCTCTCTGTTTTTGGGAACGCTACAGCTCTATTGTGAGAGCGGTGTACTAGTTAAGGAAATGAGTGGAACATTACCTTAGCTCAGCACGTTAGTTTTCAAAGCTAAAGTTGGGATGACGTTGCGTGGTCTTTTGCAGCCTGTTCCGTGCTAGAAGATAAAGATTTGACGCTGACATTCAACTCATACCAGCCACCTAGTCTTGAATGTAGAGCAGCTGCAAGATGGAACAATGTTAGTCTAACAGGAACGGTGGCCAGTATCACTTTTCAGAAAGGAAAGTCAGTGCGTGCTGTACACGTCCCAGGAGTACAGCTAAGTATAGATCTAGTCAGTGGTAGCTTCTCCACTGCACTGTTGAGGTTTGCAACAAATTGAAAGCACTGACACTTGTAGGTGTTTCCAGCTGTAACATTCAGCCCAGTGTAAAACACAAAGAAACTTCTCCAGCGTTCTGAGGATGTGAGACACTGAGGATTGGATATGCAGGAATCATAGCAGTTGAGATTTAGGTGGGTTTTGGTGGCTTAGCCAGTTCATCTCTTTCCACAGTCATTTTCATCAGCTACACTAATGATTTTTATCCATCTTGCATGTGTAACAATTACATCTCTGATTCGTTTAATTCATACTTTTGTCTGCGATTGGTTTCATGAAAAATTCAGCAGTGTACTACTGCTGCCTTTCTGCTCTGTAGACAAAAAGTACTTCATCCCCTGCTATCAACAGAAGCTGTCTGACACCTTTTGCATTGAGCTACAAATACCTTTGTGTTGCTTTACCCTTAAATGTTCTGCATATAAAAGCTGTCTAGAAAGTAGGAACACTTAAGAAAAGCAAAGACAGAGGTGAGGAGATTAAATTCCAATTAATCCTGTTGCACTGCAACCATTATGTGCTAGGAACTATGCCAGGTTTGTTGCCAGCCATGCATTTACCTGTTTTTGTAATTGATAGATGAAGTTTGTCATTTTGCTCTTGTATGCTCTCCTCTTCATGGTGGCTTGTCAATAAAACAGCCTTCAGCATGTGGAGGAAAATACAGAATTAATAACCTAATGCTAGCAAAGCTTTTAAGAGAGACTTTCAAAATGGCATTTTGAAAAATAAACGTCAGCTTTAAAAATGCAAAAACACAATCTTCTGTTCCAGAGCTTCCATAAAGCCGTGCCAGAGAGTCGAAATTGTCATTTTATCCCGCAAAGGAACGTTTCCCATAAGTGCATTGGCCACCTTTTTTTTGAGGAGATTAACCTTGTCCTTGGTAGTTTTTGCTTTTAGACTCACGTGCTCAGATTCCTCGTCTGTTCCTGCTCAGGTCTGGCTATTGGTGATGTCCCGGACAAGCAGCCCATCGGTATCGTCCTCACAGTGCTTGGTGTTGTGGTGTTGGACTTCTGCGCCGACGCAACAGAAGGGCCCATTCGGGCGTACCTGTTGGATGTGGTGGACAGTGAGGAGCAAGATATGGCCCTTAACATCCACGCCTTTTCAGCTGGTATGTAGTCAGCCAGTGTGTTGCTGGTAGCTGTCATCTCTTCCTGAGGACCAGGTTGTGACTGAGTTGAGTTCTCACTGCTTATCTTTCGTTTTTTCAGCTGCCTGGTAGCCTTGGATGATGTCATCACTGGGTAGATGGGAGGGAGCTGCCATCTACCTTGAATTCAGCAAGGCGTTTGACACTGTCTCCCACAACATCCTTGTTAGGAAATGCACCTCGCTGTCTACTCATCTATCCTACATTTTCTGTGTGTGGTAGAGGAGTGGACAGTGAGGTGAATTGAGAACTGGCTGACTGACAGAGCTCAGGGTTTTTATCAGCACTGCAGAGTCTGCTTGGAGGCGTGTAACTAGCAGTGTTCCCCAGGAGTCAGTGCTGGTTCCAGCCTTGTTCAACATCTTCATTTACCTGGGTGAAGGGATGGAGTCCACCCTCAGCAAGTTTGCTGATGATACAAAGCTGGGAGGAGTGGCTGACACATCAGAAGGCTGTGCTGCCCTTCAGCAAGACCTGGACAGGCTGGAGAGCTGGGCAGGGAGGAACTTAATGAGGTTTAACAAGAGCAAGTGTAGAGTCTTGCACCTCGGGAGGAGTAACTGCATGCATCAGTGCAGGTTAGGGGATGACCTGCTGGAGAGGAGCTCTGAGGAGAAGGACCTGGGGGTCTCTGTGGGCAACAGGTTGGCCACGAGCCAGCAGAGTACCCTTGTGGCCAAGAAGGCCACTGGTTTCTTGGGGTATGTTAAAAAAGCATAGCCAGCAGGTTAAGGGAGGTTATTCTTCCCTTCTCCTCTGCCCTAAGGAGGCCGCATTTAGACTACCGTGTCCAGTTCTGGACTCCCCTGATCGAAAAAGACAGGGATCTCCTAGGAGGAGTCCAGCAGACAGCCACAAAGTTGATAAACAGTCTGGAGCATCTGCCTTATGAGGAAAGTAACCTGGGTCTGGTCAACCTGGGGAAAAGAAGACTGAGAGGGGATCTGGTAAATGTTTTATAAATATCTAAAGGGAGATGAGAGGCAAACGGATGAGGCCAGGCTCTTCTCTGTGGTGTGTAGCAATAAGACACGGAGTAATGGCCTAAAATGTGTATGCAGGAAATTCTGTGTTCACAGGAGTAAGAACTTCTTCACAGTAAGAGTGATGGAGCACTGGAACAGATTGCACAGAGAGGTTGTGGAGTCTCATTCTATGGAGATGTTCAGGTCCTGTCTGGACCCCTACCTGTGCAACCTATTGTAAGGTACCTGCTTTAGCAGCCAAGTTGGATTAAATGTTCTCTTGTGGTCCCTTCCAACCCCTGTGCTGCTGTGAAAATGGGATAGTCCCTACCCTGATGTTTATGCTGAGGAGACAAAACCAAGTAGTTGGAAACTAGAGCAAATTCAGGCGGTGTCTCTTGTTAATCTTGATTCCTTCTGGTCGGAGGAGAGAGTAACAGCAATGTAGCCTAAAAGAGCCTATCTTACTACATCTGTAAAGTGAAAATAGGTTTAAACCCAGCTACTATACTTGTTAATGGGCCTTTTATACCTAGAGTTAAGAATTAAGGCAGTAACCTACAGACCACTGAGTTACTGTTGCACTTTTCATTAGCAGTATGTGCTCATTGGTTGGGATTGTTCAGTATGGGATTGTTCAGTCTGGAAAAGAGGAGGCTCTGGGGTGACCATATTGCTCTCTACAGCTCCCTGAAAGGAGGTCGTGGTGAGATGGGATCAACCTCTTCTAACGTGTAACTAGCAATAGGATGAGAGGGAGTTTTCTCAAGTTATGTCACAGGAGATTCAGGTTGGATGTTAGGAAAAATTTCTTCACTGGGAGGGTGGTCAGGTGCTGGAATGGGCTGCCCAGGGGGTGGTGGAGTCACCGTCCCTGGAGGTGTTCAGGAAACGTTTAGATGTTGTACTAAGGACGTGATTCAGAGATGAAATATTGGTGGTAGGTGGACAGTTGGACTGGATGATCTTGGAGGTCTTTTCCAACCTTGGTGATCGTGATTCAAAGACATCAATCTGAAGACGTCTTCTGTATTCACAGTCCTGCTTATATTTATCACTTTTCACTGAACATACACACTTCAGGTACTTCACATCCTTTGAGAATAAGGGAACAACTGCCTGTCTGTCATGCAGTAGCAGATGTACGGCCTCAAAAAATTAGAGCTTTGCACAAAAGCATTTTTTTTCTCTTCTGTATCTTTATGGATGCGTGAAAACCCTGAGGGCACAGGACATCAGAAATTAGTCCTGTAACTCCCACCCATGTGGTCCTGAGTATGTCGGTGTGTCACAAAGAAGATGTACTACTGAAGAATTAAACTAATCTGTCATTTTCTTAACTTTTGAAACCAAAATCAAAGAAGCTTTAAAAGAAAGTTTGTTAAGGCTGTCTGGTATAAGCAGCTCGTTTGTCCTGTGGAACATGCTTTTTTGGCGACCTGAGGTTATTGCTTATTGACAAAATTTCTTTCTCTCTTCCACAGGTCTTGGAGGAGCAATCGGTTATATGTTAGGAGGACTGGACTGGACACAGACCTTCTTGGGTGGTATTTTTAAGTCTCAAGAGCAAGTCCTTTTCTTCTTTGCAGCCATTATTTTCTCTGTGTCTGTTGCTCTCCACCTTTTTAGCATCGAAGAAGAGCAATATAACCCTCAGCAGGACAGGATTGATGAGGAAGGAGACACACTTTCTAGTGTCAAATTCAGTGGTAGTCTCCCCCCCCTGAATCGACTGAATGTAATTAGTGAGGAGGAGCCGTACGGAGCCTCGATGTTCCATGACGAGGTTCAGTCAGAGCACGATCTCAATATGGAGTTCCTTGAGGTGAACATTGTAAGAAGCAAGAGTGACTCCGTTCTGCACATGCCTGATGCTACATTGGAAATTGAGTCAGAGCTGCTTTTCCTTCACGACATCGAACCCTCCATTTTTCAGGATGCTTCATATCCAAACACTCCCCACAGTACCAGCCAAGAGATCATGAAGTCCAAACTCAACCACCTGTCTGCTTTCCTCAGGGACAATGAAAAAGAGGAGGAAATGTTGCTTGATAATCGCTTAAATGAAGACAAAGTCCCAAATATGAACGGCTCCCTACCAAAAGAGTTCCTCAACGGACACGCCAGAATAGGCATGAAGCAATCTAGTACTTCAAACTCCATGCGGAGGCGGAGGCACATGTTCTACCGGCAGCCATCGTACACCTTCTCATACTATGGCAAAATAGGCTCGCACCGCTATCGCTTTCGTCGGGCCAATGCCATTGTCTTGATAAAGTCCTCACGCAGCATGAATGACATCTACGACATGCAGAAGCGGCAGCGGCAGAGGTACAGACACAGGAATCAGAGTGGCACCACAAACTCGAGCGGAGACACGGAGAGCGAAGAGGGGGAAACGGAAACGACCGTCAGGCTCTTGTGGTTGTCAATGCTGAAGATGCCAAAGGAGCTGCTGAGATTGTGTGTTTGTCACCTCTTAACTTGGTTTTCAATCATTGCTGAAGCTGTGTTCTATACAGATTTCATGGGCCAGGTCATCTTTCAGGGTGATCCAAAGGTAAGAGGACAGTTACCTTTATCAAACCAGCTTCCAGCTACTCATTGCTGGGGTGTGCTCATGAGAAGAAAGTGGCTTTGCATTTGTGTTTGTTGCAGGCGCCTTCTAACTCCACTGAGTTACATGCCTATAATGCTGGAGTTCAGATGGGATGCTGGGGACTGGTAATCTATGCTGCTACTGCTGCCGTTTGTTCGGGTAAGAGACTGCACAAGGCAGTGGAACGCACCTCATAAATGGATTGCAAGGTGAAAATAGTTCTGCTTCAGTTAGCATCTGCCTCCTTGTTTGGGTGAAGGATATTTTGGAAAAGCATTGCAGGTGGTCATAAGCAGAGAGATTCCTTGCATTATCAATAATAAAAATAAACTTCAACCGATCTTTTCATATTTCTCCCTCTACGTTTAAGTGGCATAGAGCACAAGATGGTATCAGAGGGCATTGAATTGCTTCTAATTAAGCATTAAGAAACTGTAATTTTGCTTGTTGGAAGATTCAAGCATATGCAAAGACTTTCATCACAGTGAAAATTCAGTATTTCTGAAAATATCTCTTTCTTGCTTTCCAGTTTATGCTTGGAGGCTCTGAAATTGAAAACTCGTGGCAAATTTAAATTCTGCCTTTGGCAGGACGTGTGCAGGCACATCTGCACAGATCAGTATCACGGGGATTGCCTCTTTGTTGAGAAATGACAAATCTAAGTTCAGGCAGCTCCTGTCTGAACACAAACTGAGATGTGGCCGTATACTTCACTTACCTGATCGTTCAATGTAGCAGAAAGTTTGAGTTGGCAGCAACCGCGCTCAGAGTACAACTGCACTGAGGAAGTTCAATAAGAAGATAAAGTTAATGAATGGATTCCCTATGGATGGGCCACGTTGAGTTTCAGGTTGCTGGGTTTCAAGTTACTGAGTTCTTTCACAGACTTGTAGCAGGGCTGTAGGCAAATCCTTGAGCTCGTTGGCTCCCTTCTGTGAAGTGGCAGTAAGTCCTTTTCTCAGTGAGGGATGAGCTAAGATGCTAAGAATTGCCATATACACAGGGAGCATCCAAATCCTAAACAATATATCAAGCTGTCACTGCCACATCAATCGTAGAATATCCCAAGTTGGAAAGGGACCCACAAGGACCACTGATCCAACTCCTGGCTCCACACAGGGTTTGAATTTTGAGCAGTTTTAAGGTGGTATTTGTTTTGTTCTTGATTTTTGCAGCCTTGTTACAGAAATACTTGGACAACTATGACCTTAGTATAAAAGTGATCTACATCTTGGGCACGCTGGGTTTCTCCCTTGGCACTGCAGTGATGGCTATATTCCCCAACGTGTACGTCACCATGATAATGATCAGCACTATGGGAATAGTTTCTATGAGCATCTCCTACTGCCCCTACGCACTTCTGGGACAATACCATGATATTAAAGAGGTACATGAAATACTTTGATTAAAGCAAAGGAATGAGCACTTTTCTGAGGACTGAAGTGACAAAGGGGATTTAATATAACCAGTGATTTGAGAAACCTGTTTGTAGCACAGATTTGTCCTTGAGAGTTGCTACTTAACTCAGATGGAGTTGGCACGAAGCTCTCTGTAGGGTTTTCTCAAAATTGCTTTATCCTGTGCTGAGGTGTAAGAGGATTTGATGGATTCTTGGCAGTCTTAGGTCTAGAAGTGAGACTGGAAATGCAGCTATGGATGTGGGGAGATGTACTGTCCTCATTTTCGCTGGAACTGAGGACAGCTTTGCTTTGCAGATTCTAGCACTGTTGCATTTGGGTTGCAAACCGCATGAGGATCGTATATTTTAACACATTTCTGTGCTCGTGTCGGGAGTACTTTTTGCCAACAGTCTCATGTATATTTCTTACAAAAATTAATCTGAGAGTGAAGTTCGTGCTGGGAGTGTCCCAGTAAATATCTGCTTCAGTGTAAGATGAGATGAGGAGGCTGTTGCTTTGGACATCTGTAGCACGGTGCATAAGGATGGCATAAAGTTGATCGTGGCTGAGACGTTCAGGGAATATCCCAGTGCTGGGAGATGAGGTTTTCTTCCTTTTTTATTTTTTTTTTACCTCCTAACATATACTTCTTGTCTTTTCCAGTACATTCACCACAGCCCTGGGAACTCCAAGCGAGGATTTGGCATAGACTGTGCTATTCTGTCCTGCCAGGTTTACATCTCCCAGATCCTTGTGGCCTCTGCCCTTGGTAGTGTGGTGGACGCGGTTGGCACAGTCAGAGTCATTCCCATGGTGGCTTCGGTGGGATCTTTCCTGGGGTTTTTGACAGCTACCTTCTTGGTGATCTATCCCGAAGTCAATGAAGAGCCAAAAGAAGAACACAAAGGTCTGGAGCCTCCAGAGACAACCGAGGGCAACAGCACAAGCACAGAAAAGCCAACTGTCCTGAAGCTGACACGCAAAGGAACCACCGCATCGGAGCTGGAGGGCGAGTCAGCTGTGTGAGGTCACCACTTGTGTTCACCCACATTCCAGGGAGTGCAGGTGCAGGATCAGGAACTTTTTTTTCTTTTTTTTCTTTTTTTGCAGGAGAACAAATGAGGATCTTCACTACTTGTAGCTAAAATTGCAGAAGAAAAGAGCAGTTTCGTGCAAAAATGTAAATGAGGTTCTGTAGTCCTTAACATAGATTTGAACAGGTAGCTGTGATGCTAATTGCTTTCTCTACAACTTAGAAATGTCATTTCTGAACACTTTTCTATTACCAATGCATTTAGATTTCAAATAACTTTTATTAATCTGCATGAGACTCACAGTGTATACAATTAGCAGTTAGAAAAATTAAGTTTTTGGCTGTTTCTAAACTAACTGAAAATGGAAGCTATCTTGACTTACAGTCTCTTGCTGTTCATTTGTCTGGACATTTCCGATTTCACTAGTGCAGTAGCTGAATGAAATGCTTAAGACACCAAGATCAGTTCTTTTCATGAGCATATTATTGGTCTGACAGCTGCAGTTCTTGAACGTTAATGTGAGACGTCGTATTTTTGTTAGTGCAATTACTACAGAATTGTTTTATTTTCAAGAAGAAAAAAAAAAAGCAATTACTGCAGTTTCTGAGAAACTGCTGTGAATCCTTTCAGTCGTACTGTTCAACAGCCACTCCCAAATCTGCTGCTTGTAGGTGACGCTGAGTGCATGATGTGAACCATAGGTGGAGGGAGCAGCAGCAGCTGGGGGAGGTGATCTGCACTCACACAGGTTTTTTTAATCACGAGTGCTGAATTTGATGAATGTCATTGGAATGCGCTGTGACAATTTTTAGCTGGGATGTTTGTGTTCTGGTGAGCTCTATGGTTTTCTCATTGGCATTTCAACTTAATCATCTCTGGATGAAGCTGCCGTGCAGGGGAGTATCCCTGGGGTCAGCTTTGTGGGATGGGCGTGCAGATTCTCATTTGGGGGAAGGAAGTCACTGCTTACTTGCACTTTTTTGCTCCTTCAACCTCCAGGCTGGGAATGCAGCAGCCTGGGTAAAGGCACAGAGTCAGTACAACAAGGCGAACTGAAGGCCTACCTCTGTAGCTTTATGGCATGGTCTGGTTGTATAAAAATTGGTGTCAGAAACAGGTTTTAGGCCTTAAAATCCAACCCACTTGCATGTGGTGCTGTTCCAGTCCCTGTCTTGGAGGAGTTGTAGGCTGGGGCTCTTCTGAGCTGCTCTACCAATTTCATCAGTGCAACCTCCGTGCCCCCTTCCTTGATTCAGGACATAGCTGCAGTGCAAAGACATTTTCTGTGAAGAGCTTAGAAGAGTTGTGCTAACCCGATTTACAATTTGATTTGGATTGCTAGCAGTGCCCCAGTCCATGGGCAGACAAAGCTCAGAGATCCGGCAGCCACTTACAGCAACTTCAGAAACTGAACTTCCATCTGTCGTCTTCTAAGGAGCGTTTGTGATGCTGTTTCCTCATTTGGGCGTGGACCTACGGGCCGCAGTCAGTCCATGTGCTATAAACAGACAAGTCACAGCTCACCCTAAGGTTCCTGCTGCCTCAAACTTCTGATACTACAGTACTTTAAACCGCATGTGTAAATCACGCTGCGATATAGTCATTCAAAGAAAAATACCTATTTCCAAACGAAAAGCAGTTTCCAATAAATTACTTGAATTGTGGATGTATTTAAGAAATGTGGTGGTGTATTTGAAGTTGACGTGCAGTTTTGGCTGGCATCGGTGACAAATTCCTGGCGGCGTACGTGTGTTGTGAGCTGAAGGCTGTCAGTCAGTGTGATCCTCTGCTGCCAAGGGTGGCAGTGCTGTGTTCAGGCTGGTGGAATTCCGAGCACTAAAGTACATGGAATCGCATGGGACTTGTTTTCTTTTTATTTTTTTCCACGTTGTCTCAAAGAAGTCTTTTTTCTTGAAGGTGAATATTATTTTTATTTAGAACACATACAGTGAACTGTGTTCTGACAGGGGAACAGTACTACTGAAGAATATGAGACCTTACTGAAGAAAGCGGTTGTGAGAAGTACTTTAATTGAACTTCTGCCGTGAATTTTATCATCTCAGTCACATTTAATATATTCTGGTGATAATTCATATATGTATATGAGATGTGTGTTGTATTTCACCCTATAACTGGCATTCGTGTAAAATACATACTGAGCTAGACGTTTTAAGGTGGCTTTACTATTTTATTTTTACAACTTCTTGAAGACTCTGCTTTTGTTTAAATGAACACTGTTAAGTCCCCCTGGTGTGAACCTTATTTCTTGCAAGGTTCTTCTACACTTTTTATAGCTCTTCTGGTCGCTGCCAGCCTTACCTGTTTCCCCACCCCTCACGTGTTCCAGTGATGGTGAACATAGCTTTGAACCACCATTGCTCTGCATAGCACCTTTGTAAGCCAAGGTTTCTTTCACAGCACAGTTGAGCTCACCAAGGTCCAGCTGCGGGGAGGGAGGAGATGCTGAAAGCTCCCTCTTGCAGACCAAAGTTGCATGCATGTATTTAGCTTTCTATGTCACAGCAAGCAGTGAGGAAGGAGAATGACATTTCAAACCCAGAGAGTTTCAGTCAAAGGCAGTGCAGGTCCAGTTTATCCCAGCCTCATTTCTAGGAACTGGCATTAAAATCCAGATAGGGGATTGTTTAGTGTGCTCGTAACACATAAATCCGCACACTGCTTTGGAGCAGGAAGCTCTATTTCACTGCCCTATAAAATTGAAGGAAACAATGACCCATTGTAAACACGCCGAAGTATTTGTAGCGTTGCCAGAAGAATTAACTTCAGGCAGCCCCTGCCAAAGCATCTCCTCCTGTCCCTCAGCCAGGCTGTGAAAGCACCGCGCTCACTTCCCCAGCGCTCGCCAAGGATCCTTTCTGACATCAGTCCTTACAGCGCTTTCTCTTCAGTGTGAGAACTTTCCTTCTCAGCGTCACGTGGGCACTCATTTATTTCTAAATGTGTCCCTCACCTTTCGATGCAGAACCTTTGTTTTTTGTTTGGGTTTTTTTTTTTTTTTTTTTAGTCACAAAGTATAAATTAGTACGATTTTACGTCTTTGATGCAGAAGTGAGAGATGAAGGGGCTTTATTTAATTCCTGATGATAGCAAGTACCCTTGTTGCTTGCCACTATGACTGCACAGTCCAACTTAATCCTGCGTGCTCCATCTCGTAGGACCTTCACTGCAGTAGGTTTGTGGTTTCGTGGTTTCATTCTGACTTGCTCCATACTGTAAACAGTTTTCATGCATTTTGCTGCAATCTTGGGTGGCGTGCAGTGCCCCTACATGAGGCACTGTTAGAGCTCAGGATTGCTGAGTGTTTCCCTAGCACTGTGCTGTTGGTAAGCTGCACGTCCTGAACTATTCCATGTGAAAGCAGAGCAGCGTAGCGAGGATTGTGCACCATTCAGTCATCACAAGAATCTCATTGGACTCGAGCTGTTTGCGGCTGGAAATTACAGAGTCCAGAAGCAATAATTTCTTAGGAATTTTTCCCTTCCTGTTGGTTAGATGACTTTCTTCAGAGAGATTTGTGATCCAAACAGCCTTTTCATAATACGAATCTCGTTGTTGGCTTAGTGCTGGCAGTAAGCAGTTATGGAAAGATGTGGCTTGTTCATCATCAGGAGGGAGGAAGCCAGTAAATCCAGCAGAGGTTAGTGCTCCTTGAAACACAGTGTGTCCTTTTCCCCTTTCATTTGGAGCCCTTCCCTGCAGTCTGAAATAAATAATCCCTGCTCCAAGCTTCACCAGTGCAACTGCAGAGCCCACGGTGAGCGAGGCTGAGCCTTCCTCATCCCTGTCCCATCTCTTCCAAATCCCCTGAGCACTTGAATGACAACAGCACCAGTAAAGATTATTGCCAGATACCTCAGTAAAACCTCAGTTCCACTGTTAGAAAAGCATTAGCCCACCCCATGCTGAGCTTGGCCTTCATCACCCTTACCACCATCACGGAAGGCAGAATTTTCACAGCTCTGGTGCATCTCCTCACAGCAACATGGGGTGAGGTCACACTTGCCAATAAAGGTGGAGAAAGTTGCAGTTGATTCCTGGGGAAGATCCCTCCTGCTGGGCAGGCAGGCACTCGGGGGCTTCCTGGAAGCACATGGCAGGGGTCAGTGATTTTGGTGGTCACTCTTCTTTGCAATCATTTTCTCTAAAGGAGAAGCTGGTTCACAAGCCGTTCTGCAGCTCCGTCTCTGCAATGACTTCTAGTTCAGTCACTGAGAGTTTTTTAGGTGTGCGTGCATGTGTCTGTGTGTATATAGCTTCATATACACACTGCTCAGGCCAAAATACCATTGGTGGTCATGTGCTCTTTGTCACTGTACTCGACAGTGTTTTCAACTGAGTTCTTCCAGGTTTCCCCTCATCCTTGTCTGATGCGAGACGAGCTCAGCTATAAATATATTTCCTATTTAAATAAGTAAACTCCTGCATGATATTCCGAGCACATGTAGCAGCTTTGGCATCTGAAGTATCTGTTGTGAAAGAGAAGCTGGTTTTATTTGCAGCTGTTTTGTTCTTGCTTCCTTTTAATAGGCCAAATAAATGTAATGAACACCAAATGTTGCACAGAAATGTTACGAATGACTGTGTAGAAGAAATACCAAATTTTATTTTTCTTTGCAGAAACTTTATGGTAACAAAGAGTCCTCTAGCTGTTATTCTTAAACAACAAAGCTGAACATTCGTGAAGCACGTTGAAAATGGTCATTTTAAGACACCATGCTACCCAGAGGTTTCTGTCTCTCACGTTGCATCCAGAAAAAGCAGTTCCCAAAGGCAAGCTGCAGGAGCTCAGCTACCAACTGCCCCTTTTGCTTTAGAGGCTCACAGCCTGGGCAGTTCAGAAATTAGATTAGGTAATATTTAAAGGCTCAGCTGTCCTTCTGTAATGTGGCACTCACATTCTGCCCAAGCAGCAGGCTCTGCTTATTCACATATTCAGTTTATGTGATTTCAATTGTTTTTTCAGGGGGTGGTCTGCTTTTGCCTTCTCTCTGTCCTTCGGCCTTGCTGTTCCTCACCCAGGAGAGCTCTGAAACAGATTAAGTGGGAAATATTTTCCCTTAATAAAAAGAGTTTCTTCTCAAATTTAAAGGCTTTTAAGGTGTTTGTGGCTTGCTAAAGCTTCACAGAAAGGCCAGGAGCTGGGTTCAGTTCAACATTCTCTGACATACTGTCTTTAAATTTTGGAGTCATGGGTATTGCTCTGGAAGCAAAGCCTGAGCAATTCGTGCCCTCAGCCTGCACCTGTTCACTACTCAGTGGTAGCTGAAGTGTAGTGAACAGCCCCCAAACCAGCAAGACCTAACTATTAACTAACTATTGGCAGTTCTGAATTACTGTTTTCTCTTTGGATGTAACGTGACCACTAAGCCCTTTTGGTAGCCAAATGACCAGCTTATTTTAAATGCCTCATATTAATAAAAAGCTGCATATAGGCATCTCATAGCAGAAAAAAAAAAGTAAAGAGAATATTTAGTTCCTTTGTGAACTGACCATACGACAACTACTTTTTTATCAACTTATTAAGTTGGGGCACTATAATAGCTCTTGCTGAGTTTAGCAATGTTTATAAGCATGTGTTAAACACATAATGTTAAGTTTTATGAGGAAAAAGGGATAAAGAAAAGTAATGTCACAGATGAATGTTTGAGTGCGTAGATGGCATAATGTATGTATGTTTTTTATTTCTACACTGTTGAGCTTTTCTGTTTTAAGGTTAAAAAGTTGTTGCATGAGAACTGTTTTATTGTGTTCTGCACTTTCTGTTCTTTTTGTATAACCTCGATTTTTTTCATTTATGCATAGAAAACAAAAATCAGTTTAGAGATATTCTACTCCACGAGACATTGTGTTCCAATCTGTTGTTCTGAAATTGGATCTTAATAAACATTTCTGTAAGAGTTTGTGGTTCGCATTCCTGTGTTGTTTGTAGGGAGCTTGGGTGGAGGCACTTAGTGATGGAGCTGCCACTCCAAAAATTGGGTACACAGAGGGAATACAGGGGAGGGAATGCAGGCAGAAGAGCAAACTGCTGCAGCCTAAGAGGGGTGCACATCCCTGAATACAGATTCTGCTTCTGCCCTGGCTACTCTGACACATTCCCAGGTGAACACTTCCTTGGGGGGGCTTCAGTGATGAAATGGGAGTCACAGAAGGAAAAAATGAACCAAATCCTAAGGCCAAGGGTGATGGGCAGTGGGGAAAGCCAGGTGGGCAGTCCTTCAGCATACATCCAGCATCATCTACCCTGTCCTCAGCCCCTAAATGGAATGTGACCCAATCACAGTCAAGAACTGCACCAAAAAGTCATACAGCAAGCAACAGCCAGCATGTGTGCTGCATCCTGGAGCAGTGCTGGGAAGGAAAGTAGGCTCTTCAGGCAACCATGGGAACACTGTGGCTGAAACAATACAGAAAGAGTGACAGAGGTGAGTCCAGTCACAGAAGCAGTGCTAAGATGGGTTTCTGCTTTTCTCCCCTTGATCTAAGAGTGAAAGGCAAAGCCCATTTAGTGCTGACGAGGAAAGAAGCCCATCCCTACAACAGTCCTAGAGCAGCCCATGACTGCAGGCTGAAAGGCAAAAGAAGCTGTTTCCTACCTCACTGCACAGCCCATGGGGGACATCACTGCCAGCACGCAACAGCAGCTCCTGTCTCCGCAGTTCATGCAGGTTATTTCTGGAAGCGAACACTGCCATCCCTCGGCCTGAAAGATCAACAGCAGAAAGGAGTCAAACATTAACCTGAACTGCGGAAGGCAGTACTTGGAAGAAGCAGAAGAGGAAGGGATGGCAGCACAGGGAGACTTGGGGGCCTCACGTTACAGCTGAGCAGCCAACGGCAGCTCAGCAGTAGGGCAAGAGAGCTGAGATGCTGCATCTGTTCCAAAAGTGGCTTCCTGAAGCTTGGAAGGTCTTTATCCCCACTTAGGATGGCAGTTGGCGTTGAGTGGAGACAGCCAGGGAAGAGTCAAAACCTCTCCAGACAAGTGAAAACCAAAATACTTTCTGTAATTCAGGTTGGCAGAATGAAGCAACGTTTTCTGGTTTATCAATGCACTGTTTATATTTATATATCATTTTGAGAAGACAATCCCCAGTGGAACATGAAACTTTCCCACTATTTGGCAGCTTGTTTTGAGCCCTGAGAACTGGCCTTCGATTTGAAAGGCTCAGCAAACTTTGTCTAAATCTAAGCATTCAAGAACTAGCATTTATAAGGTCACCATCTGCAGGAGTCCTTGCTGAGTGTTATGTCCTGAACACAACTAGGTGTTCTGACCTCTAACAGCATACTGCAGGCTGGCAAGAAAGGAGGACAGAACACACAAATGAGGAGGCAGCATCCATCAGCAGGATTGTGTGTTGCCTGCTGCCAACTTCACTTGCTTGTCTCTTTGTAGGCAGCATAGCAGAGAGCTGCTCTGAAGATACCTGGGGTCTGAGAACCCCTCCCCCTGTGCCCCCCCACCATCAAGGGGCCCACCCACGAGGAGGAAAAGAATGAGCAGACTGAAAACTGAGCTAAACCCCAGACCCCTAACTCCTGCAGCTTCACTTTCATGTCTGTAACACTGGAGCAAAGCAGAAATGGTAAGTAAACACATACCTGAGGTTTCTCGTCACGTGAGGAGAGGCAAAACAACATGGCACTGTGCCCCAGATCAGTCCTGTTTGTATTGCTGCTACTCCAGCCCTGAGGGATGATTTTGTTTTCTGTGTATTGTGTAGTTTTACCTGCTGTGGTTAAATTGCACTCCTTATACGCTTGTGTTCAACAGCCATAGCAACAGATGGTAAAGAAAGCAGCATTCTGAAAAGGAGTCATCATCTAATCAATAAATTATGTTGCTATTAAATAAATATATCATGAAGGAGTTCAAGCATTCAAATTGGCATTCTCTGTTTTTGTTGTCTGACATTTACACAAGAAGGGCACCAGCAGAGACAGCAAAGCAAGGTTCAAGGAGTCCAGCAGGAATCAGACAGGCACTGACAAACAGGCTGCAGTAGCTGGGTACATCTCTGCTACAGCTGACATTTCCTCAGCAGCTCAGCTCCCACATGTCTCTGCAGACAGAAAATAATTACTTTCACCTACTGCCAGCAGCCAGACAGCTGCCTGGGGAGGAGATAAGGAGTCTGAAAGTTACAAACGAGGGGCTCAGAAGGAGGACATGCACAGCAGAAGCTGTTTTTAGAAAGGAGAATATGCAGAAACACAGGCAATTATTCTCCATAGCACACAGAGGTGATGCAAGTCAACGCAAAAAAAAATAATCTTTCTTGCATTCTGCACTAAGTCACACAGGAAAAAAAATAAAAATAAACAACGAAGAAAAGCCAGAGTATCAGTATAGTGTTTAATATTTTTAAATTGAAAAAAAATACTAAAAAAGATAAAATTACAATTACCATCACATAAAACCTTTCATCAGTACATTGAAAGATTTAAAGTATTAGACGGAGTAAACTTTCAGTAGCCTCCATTTCTACTAGTTCCTGTTTGTTAAAAAAGTAGCAGCCCATTTGTTCCTTCTACATGTAATAAATATTGTATTCCACTTTACTCAGCACTGATACAAGTAAAACGATTCTGCAAAGATTCTCTGCTTTACCTGTAGGTGATTTTGTTATCTATCAAAAAGTACATCAGGAGGTGATCAGGAAATGCTGCTCCAAAGAACCCCTCAGAAGGCAATCTGATGATGCCCACTTCTGTGGTTAAGGAACAGTTTGATGACTTTGAAGGACTTGCAAAAAAAAAAAAAAAAATTAAGCAGTTTCTACATTAAATACCAGCAGTTCCTCTGATTACAGAGATGGTGGCTGAAGGTAGGACTGGTAGAGATCTGTCTGCACAGTCACTAAAAGGTCACTTCCAAAAGCAAGTGTAATACATACAGCAGTTAAATAAAGTTTCTCAGATGGGAAAAAAATATATATGTCAGTTTCACAAACAGTTACAAATGCCAAGTGCTGTGCTTTGCTTTTTAGAAGGATGACAAATTGAAGGAGTATAACAGATACTGACACTATCCAAGCATCCCATTGCAGCAGCAGGAAGGAGAGTCTGCTTGCATCTACCATTTAAATAATACAGCACCATAAATATACACATACAGTGGTAGTGGACAGTCTCCCCAGTTAATTCTAGCTGCTAGCTCAGAAAGATAAATACTCAGCATTTACATTAACTCAGTGAATCAAACAAATCCATTGGGGTGTTTTGTTTTGGGTCTGGTTCTGGGATTGTTTGTTTGTTTGATTTCAGTGAACCTTTCCAGTTCCCATATGCATTGCTTAGAAATAGCTCCTGTGGAATTACTGAGCCTCTCCTCAGCTGCTTCAGCTGATTTAATGCAGCCTGCATAATAGACCTGGCCTGTAACTCTGATCCTTCACAACAAAATATGGCAAGTTTGAAGCCAGTGATCCCTCTATTCACATTTCTGTTTCCTCATTAAATGTGCCAGGTGCAACACAAGGTGCAAGGACAGATCCATTTCTAAGCTGATTTTCAACAACAACGTAGCTACTAAAAATAGCTCAATAAATACCAAAATAACACTGACAGGTGGCTGACATAGAAGCAAAATGCTAAGGTAAACAAGGCCTGAGGTCTTCACTTTTTTTCCAGCACAGGTAGGCATATTTTGAATAGCTTAACTATTCAACTTTCCAAATGGCAATTTTCCCTTCTTCCTTTCCAGCACCACTGAGGACGTATCTGTCCTCTGCAGAGCAAAGAGCCTTTACTGTGTCAGCATGACCAACCAACTCCTTCTCCACAGTCTTCTTCTCAGCACTGACCACGTAGATCTTCCCTTTGTTTTTGCCTTGTGATGTTCCACTGCTGCCAACCCACATCTGGAGGAAAAACAAAACAGTATATATATTTTTTTTTTGAGTTATTACATTTAAAGACATATCCAAAAGCCCTCAGTTTGCCTTAGGTTACACAGATACAGTGCAGACAGAAGGTGTCACTTCACCACTGTGCAAAAAGCACAGCCTGACCACATCTTGAGTGCAATGACTAGTTTCAGTCACACACTGCAAGAACATAGAGAAGATTCAGTGAAAAAGAACTGAAACTATCAAGGGCAAGGAGCAACAGTCATAAGTGAAAATAAAAATTAAAAAGGATGAGTTTGTGCATTTTCCCTACATAGCATTGCCACCATGAGACACAAGGCTGGGTCACAGGCACCTGGTCTGGGCTGGTAGAAAAGAGCTGAGGTTTCCAGGTGGATAATTTTGTACTGATAAATCCACACTCCCAGAGGCACGTGGGTAAGAGGAATATGTGATAAGGTAATAACGTGATATAAAAGGTGTAAGGTGAGGAGAAGGCTCTGGGAAACCTCTTCATCTCCCCTCCATGATACCCAGGAGCACAGAATGCACCAGGCAACAGTGTGAGTGGGAGGAAGCCAGCTGCTTTAAAATACAAGTTAAACATACCCACCTCTGCTCTGGGGAGTGCTGTACCAAAAGGGTTTTTTTTTTTTTTCATTTCAGTTCACAAACGTAGCCAGTGGCTGGATACACAAAAAGCTTCCCTTATCTCATAAGACACTTCCTAAAAANAATAAAAGTTAAAACCCCCCCCTCTTGTCCTGGGGAGGCCGTTCCCAAAAGTGTTTTTTTTTTTTTTTTCATTTCAGTTCACAAACGTAGCCAGTGGCTGGATACACAAAAAGCTTCCCTTATCTCATAAGACACTTCCTAAAAAAAATGCCATTCTGCAGGATGGGAAGATGGAAAACTTGAGGGAAAAAAATATTTTCCCTTAATAGATATATATCAGCTATTAACTTGTAAGTTAACCCTAAACATGCCCATGTGGTATCACAACTACAGTCATTTGCACAGCTACTGATACCACCCATGAACAGCAGGTACACAGCCCAAGGCCAAAAATGACAGGGACTCAAGATAGCTAGGTAGGAAATGTTGGCTCCTTTTGTCTCTGTTCAGTTAGGCATGCAGTAACCAAACAAGAAAAAGGTCATCTATGAAAAGAGGCAAACAATAAATGCCAATTAGCATGCCTATTAACCTTTTCCAAGGTTTAGTCTTAGGAGCCCTGAGATTAAATATCAGGGGACCTAAACTTTCAGCTTCTAAGATTCCCTGAAAATGCCAATGGCTTAAAGTCACCAGGCATTTAATTACTTGTGAGAGACTTCATGGCGTGTCATGCATTTTGGGGTACAGTCATAGCAGCCAGTTGTGGCAGGCTATGATTTAAAAGAAAATGTTTCAAACTAAAACATTGGCAGATGGTCTGTAAGGAAGCTAACTAATGAAAGCCCATGAGAGTTGTAAACAAACTAAGCTTTAGTAAAGAATTCTACAAGTGATGACCAGCCCAAATCTCTCACCTGATTTTTGACTTGTATCATGCAGGTAATCTCAGAGCAATCCTGAAGATGAATTTTCCGAGGTGTGCTTGCAAAATCTTTGGTGTTCCAAATATACAGGTCACTGCTCCCTGAATAAGATGCCCACACTTCATTTCTCTGAAGCACAGAAAGTTTAGTTTAACCTTAGCACTGCTGACAGCAAGTATATTGCAGTAAGTAACTACATTGTTGCTGGCATGGCATGCAGTCATGCTTTCTTCACGCTGTATTAGCAGTTCAAATGTAATACCTCAGGAAAGAGCTGGAAGCAGAGGAAATACGAACACACATCCTTCAGGTGATGCTCAATTTTCATCTGTAGTCGAAATTCGTAAGTTGACATTACAAATATGCAACTTCCAGTACCTTCAATATTAGATAAAGTGTTATTAGCAGGAGTGCCAACTCCTTACACATCCACAACCCCTGAACAAAATTGGCAAAATAAAATGGATGCCTCTAACAGCTGTCTTATTTTTCAATCAACAGTGACATCTTAGAGGTTTTTCCTGTTTTTTATAGTATCTGTTTCTTATCTGTTTTCTCCTAATGCTGGTTACCATTTATCAGTACAAACATCTGTTAAACTCCAAAAATACTGAGAGAAGGGATTTCTTTACATTGGGAGATCCCACAGTTAGGCTCTCTAGTAGACAATTATTTTCATCTACAGAACTGAGATGGAGTGTTTGTGCTACAAAGTTAACAGGGCTGAATCTTTACCACACCAAAGCATTGCTACTACATGCTGCAGGAATTCCCAAAGACTGCACCAGCTGTTCTGTTTCACCTGTTCTGTTAAGGTGTGTTTAGATACAGGCTCCTGAACGTGGCAGTACTTATATTGAGTGCAGTCTGGAACCCATCACCATTTATGAAATGACTTCAGGTAATTTATTAAATTACTCCAAGAGTAAAGCTGCTGAACATAAATCCTGACTTCATCCATCTAGACTCCTGCAGAAGGGGTGATGAGTTCTAAACGTAACCAGAAGGCAGATGTGAGGATTACCAACTCAGATCGATACCACAGAATCAAACTTTACAAGTCAAAATACCAGAAGTCACTTGCAAACATTTACCCCTTTAGACTTTAAAAGAACTTTCCCAATGGTTTTTACAGGTGTTGCCAGGGGAGGTCAGGCAAACAGCATAGCCAGAGGTCAGATCTCTGTAGCAGAGGCAACACCCTCAGGAGTGATTCAAGCAAGCTAATTATGTAAGTGTTTTGTAGGCCCCACCTACAGCAGGCTGCTTAAACACACCAAGTGGAAACTGAGGGTTGGAACATCATGTATGTGAAGTCAGAGTCTGAGTTTAATGTATTGGTCTGCCCCATAAAACAGTGTTTTTATTTATTTTTTTAAGTTACTGAGGAATTAACTTACAGCACCACAGTTGGTCATTATGAAGTTTAATAGAAGTCAGATTTTGGCAGGGCAGCTGAAAAGCACGGTTGACCTTCAGAGTGCTGATGTTCCAAGCAATCACTGTTCCATCTAAGCTGCTTGAGTATGCTTCACTGTTGATATAGACACAAAAAAAAATAGTACATTGCACAATCACATTCAGAAAGTTTTACATTAAGCCAAAGCCCCAGTGGCTTCAAGGCCAGATACTATCACTTTCTGGGTTCCCAATTCTATTATATTAGCAAAGTACATTTAAGCAGCCAACAGCAACTTCTGGGTTACAGCCAGGCATCCTTGTAGCTGTTTGTCTCCTATTGGAACTAATGTATTCTGGCACAGATACTTTTTTCTTCATCTAAGATTATACTCTAAAGTCTTTACATCACTGGCAGCACCACAGGCTAATTCAGACCTCTATGTGAACTACATTACCAATCACATCATGCTTGAGGGGTTAAGTACAACAAAAAAAACCCCTATAATTTTCCTGAACAACGTTGCCTTTTGTTTTTCTCTTTTCCTCTCAAGGCAGGACCAAAACATCTCAAAATCTTTTCTCTTTGCAACTGCACCTGAGAAAACAAATCACGCAATCCCTTCTACCTCTGACATTCATTTTCTTCAGATAAGAGTACCTTTTTCAGAAGGTCCTAAGGACACCTAAGCAAATTCCCCCTCAGAACCCAGTTATGCCTGCTGCTGCCCTAGGAGAACTGAGGCCTGTCTCTGGTCTGTCACAGAAAGTTAACTGGTTAAGGCCTTCAGTTAACACTCTTCCCAGTGCTACCAAAAGATCAAAAGCATTCCCTCTGAACAAAACAAGGAATACACTAATTTCTTTAATAACATGCATGATAAATTCTGAAGCTTGTTGTAAAAAATCTGATCAATGATGAAGTGCTCAAAGCAAAAATGAAGTGGTCTTTAAATTGCATCTCCACTGCTTCGTACAGAGCTGGATGCTACCAACTCCCAGCTGCTCTACTTCTTGCCTGAAAAAAAAATATTCCTTCATCATCTTTGTTCCAAAGTACATAAGAATTTCCTTTCTAATGAAAAATCATTAGTTTACAATTCACAATATGGGAGTTACAGTACTAGGCAAAGAAAAGTCTGACAATAGCAGGATAAGGCAAATCCGTCACTGGTTTCCTACACAAGTTCTTCCCTTGGGTGCATGTTAACTTTTTGGTTTTAGTTTAATAATTCAAATTATTCAAGAACCACACTACATCAGTTGGATCTTTACCTGGCCCTCTGCTAACTGCAGGGTAAGTTTTCCAGGCTGGTGAATACTGTTCAAGCTACATAACGTGGCTTTCTATTTAACCACAGGAAGATTCTCCTTAACATTCATGACTCTTCCAGTCTCTCATATTTGCTGGTGGATGTATTTTTAAGAAGAAAACATAGCAATTAAATATACCTGGGTATTCCATTCTTCTTCTCCACAACTATGTCTGTAATATCAGAACGGTGATCATTTAGTTGCTTATTACAAGACATACTGTGAGTGTTGATTATATAAATAATGGAGTCTTGAGAACCAATCCACACTTGACTCTGTTCTACCATGACCATACAAGTCTGGGGAGAAAAATCAGGATTAGATACCATTCTGAAGAGAAAACACCTTTTAATGTAAAATAGAAAAAGGCTACATTACAAAAACACAGCTTTCTGGTGATTACTTAAGACTCAGCACTCCAGTATTTATCCTTTGCTCTGCTGGAGGGAGAAGAAGGACAGATCTCTTTGCTGAGTTTAACTTCCAGTAAATAACATGAATAATGTATCTTGGTCATTGATTCAAAGCTGTGTTTCCTGGCTTAAACAAAGTAGAAGTTACAGATGGCGCCAGGTAAAAACCACAGAATTCGATATATTTCTGTCTTCTGGATTGGAAGCTGTAGTAACCATGTGATATAAACACAATTCCTACTTTAGCTAGAAGTGGTGCCTAGGACAATATCAATTTCACCTTTACTGCCTCTGGAACATCCTTCCCCCATTCAGAAACTCTTAATTTTTCTCCCCTCTGAGTCCCACAAGACCCAAGTCTTCCCCCTCTTCCTCTTCTTTAGAATAGGGCAGGGTCCAGCTCCTCTCCAAAATTTCTATTTTTCCACTACCATCAGCTATGTCCTTTCCTTTTCAGTTTTCTTCCCCACATTTATCTGCAGGAATATATCTCAAATTTCATACAAGCCACCTATCAAATCCCTTTGCTGCCTGTTCTCTCTTCTGTATGTTTTTCACTCAGTCCAAAGCCTCTTTCAGTTCTCCCTTTCACTGAGGGATTCAATTCAAATTTCCACAAGTAACTGTCTTTAATCTGTTGTCTGAGTCTTCTTTTAGACTATCTTACAGTATCATCCACTAATTCCCTTACACATTTCTCCAGATTCCAGTTCTTCACTGCACAAATGACTTCTCATCTATGCTTAGGGCTCTCTCTGTTCTCTTCTTATACAGATCCTTTCCACTCAGCTGTTTCAGATCAGCCTTCCTGCCCCAGGAGTCAGTCAGTCCATCACTTCCTATCAGCTGACTTGTTTCATTCTGAAGCCTTTTTTTCCTCAAGCCTCCATTTCTCCCTGTTACCTGCAGCACAAACAACTCAAATATCCTTCTACAACTTTTAAAGAAGGACTGTGTGGCCTAGCCTATAATTCAGTGTTAATTAGGCTATCAGCAAAGCTAAGTCATGGCATGAGTGTTAGTCTTACCAGTTTACAGCGGCCCATTCTGAAACAGTGCTGTTGAATAGTCCAGGTAGATGCATCAAAGACCACCACCTTCCCTTCATTTAAAGCACACCATAGTTTTGGATGAGCATTGTCAGGTCTTTCTGAAATGTCAAGATGCCCTAGAATAAAAGCAGAGAAGATGAGGGAAGTCAAGAAAATAAAACACTTCTGGAGACACATGGAAAAAAAATCATTATCAGAGGAAGAGCAACATCCTCTGTGTTCTAGAACTTACATCACCAGTTAATGAAGGGAAGCTTTTAAACCCAATGAAATAAAACTAGTAACTCCATTCATTCCATCTGCCACATAACTGTTTCATTTAGAAGCAAGCAAGCTCCATTCAAAGAAAGAAAAGCACAACCAAATCCTCCACCATTACCACACACAGATTTTCCATCCAACTTTAACTGTGAAATTCACTTTGAGCTTTTGTCTCAGGTTGCCCAAGTACTAGGAATTATATGTGAACTTAGGTCAGCAGATGAGTGAGGTTATGACATTAACTCAGAATTAATAACATCTCTCAACCCAAATTCACAGCCCCAGATACAAGAGCTTTCTTTTTTCCTGTTGTTGTTGTTTTATGGATGATCATGTATTTATTCCCTCACAGAACATGCATTGTGCAGGTTTGCTCTTGAATCAAATCAGGATCATGCAACAAAGGATATTTATTTCTAGGATTTCTTCTCTACTTTCTGGGTAAGTGCATGTACTGAGCAAGACGTAAATTATGATCTAGAGAGTTCTTAGTGCCTCTCAGTCAGAATCCCCACGCAAGTCATTTCTCATGGTGTACACTAACAGCACACTCCTCGCTTCCAGGTGTGAAACCTGAGGTGAAAACTTAAGTTTATACTGAGGTTGAAATCTCATTAAGTGCACATATGACTGCTCTGAAAAATCAGATCCAAGACAATTCAAACCAAGCATCTCAAATGAGATGAGGCTTTGCTCTTAACTTCTTATTTTTCCAGTGCATTTTCAATTAGTGAGATATAAGTATGCCAAATATCACACAAAAAATCACAAGGAAAATAATAATGCATTCTTCAGGGATGGACTTAAATCACATGGGAAGAATTAGATATTAGATCACATACTATACAGTGAGAGTCATGGGAATATAGATCTGGCTGGGATTTCTGCACTGTGATTCAGCTAAACACTCCTGTACGGCTCTACAGGAAGATAAAAATGAACAATGATCAGTGCTGCAGCATCATTCTTCCACCCTGCTCAATAAGCGAGGTAGAAGACTTAATGAGAAATTGACACATTAACGTATAATTGAAGACAATTATAAGGCATAGACACATGGGATGGCAAATTAAGACTGAAAGCTACCTTAATATGCAATATTACTGCTCTCTTTTAACTTTTATAATTTTCTGGTTTAGTATTCTACACACAACCAGGGCCTGTCAGAACGTGAACAAAATCAGGCAGTCAGAGTGCCAGGTGTTAGGAGATAACATATGTTACAGGCTAATTAAAGCTAACATAAGGAAATATATCACCTTACCTGGAGTATAAAGCAAGACATCTATTGCCTGCGGAAACGTCTCACCAGCTGACGGGTTGATCTTGTGCTTTAATGTCTCTGAGGTTGTTTTGGGGATCATCATAGGCACTAAAATAGATTTTTAAAAGGTCATGAAGTGCATACTTGAGCCTGAAACAGATCTATAATTCCTATGAAAGAATAATTACACACCACTTATTCCCATTTTTCCTTCTAACTTTACCTGTGAAAGCACAGGCAGTGCTTAACTAAGAGAAGCATGCATATGCCCAAAAAAACAAACACAAGAAAAACTCACACAACACAGTGTATTGATATCAGTGTAGGTTTCTAACTAAACAAAAATATTTAGCAAAGTATGGCAGTTTGAAAAACAAAATGCAAACAGAAAAGTTGAAACATATGATGAGAGACCAGCAGGCTTTGCCATGTGACTGACCTTCATTCTTCATCCTGTCAAAATAAGACAGTTTAGAGGCTGCATATATGGCTTTGGAAGACTGCAGTGCACCAACAACAGCATCCATCAGGAGAACATTTGTTAGTGCTTGCTGAATATACTGAGGATCCTAAAGGCAAAAAACTTCTTGTAGTTTAACCATTACACATTATTCTTGCAAGTATCCATATTCAATCATAATGCAAGTCACACTTAAGCACAAGCACTAGCTAGTTGCTTTCCTGGGGCATAACCCACATTTCCTGGAATCAAACCCCACTATCACCTCACATTTCACTCCAAAGCAGAGGTATAGAGCAGGGAACCGAGAGCTACAGTTAATTCATTACACTGAAAAAGGTACTTCAGATCTGGCACAATTTTGATTCAGGGTGTACCACTGAAGCTGTATGAATTGCACTGATGGAAGACATGCAGCACACACAGGACAGATACCAATTTTCATCCTGGATCTGTCTGCATAGTAGAGAAGAACATCTTTCTTGATCTCAGCTAAAACAATCCCAACCCTTCCTTAAAAAATCACCAAGATACATTTTTACTATTAAATTCATCACTTGTGGAGAATTCAGTATTTTTAGCTGGAAACCATGCTCGTATGATCCTTTTTTTTTTCCTCAGCCCTTTCAGGGCAGAACATATCTTGCTCTACTTACTCAAAGGATCTATAGCCACCAAGATGCCAGCATGGCAAAAAAAAATAAAAATAATAATTCCTCTAAATATTGGGAAGTAAGGTGTGGCAAGATTTCTTTTAGGATCGCTTCTCTCACGTTCTAAGCTTAAGTTATGAATCTGTTTCACAAAACTAGTCATTAGACATAAAGGTCCAATGTAATGGAGGAGAAAAAAACCCTTATTTTTAAATGCAGTATTTAATTGCACATACCTAAATGTACTATTTTGTTAGTATTATGGATGTGGTATATTTAGAAGTAACATCAAAACCAACAGCTTATCACTTAGCTATCACATGTGAAAACCAAGAAACTCCAAGCCTGATACATGAATTATTTAGAACAGAGACAGAAAGCAAACACTTCACACTCATTCAGTTGACTGTGCCCACATTTATACCTTGTGATCATCTGCCATTTTCTTTCCAGCCCACATTTCTTTCACTATCAGGTACCAGAGATCACACTCAGTTTTAAGGTTAGCTTCAAATACTTGTTTTTTGTATATTGTTTCAATCCTCAGAGTAGGTATTCTCAAAAGAAGGAAAGCTACAGTGGTGTTCTTAACATCCTGGAAACAAGAAAAGCAAGGAAGGTATACCATGCAGACACGGGTAAAGTGTAGGATTAATCTTACAGGGTAACTTACTTCATATAACTACAGTTAATATTTCAGTTGTTCATACACACCACTAAGCAGAAATGATCTCAACACGTTTTGTGAAAATAATAATCACTAACAATATCACCCAGGCTTCACTACTGAGTGGATACAGACTGGCTCTCTGACACCCTAGTCGAAAAAGTACACTCTACATTCATGTTCTTGTATTCCCTCTGACTCTAACATGCTTTGTATCTTTCTGTAAATCTAGAGATAAAGGACTTTGGATATTTGTATACCACGCCATCTAGCAGACATCTACTCTGAAATTCTTTGTCTTGAAGATCTCTAATTATCTGTGAGCTTCTGATTTCAGAGCCATTTATTACAGTTCTTACTGAGACAGTCTGAGGTAGAACAGAACGTGGTTTGTCATCCACAGAATCACAGGGGTTGGAAAGGATCACTGGAGATAACTTAGTCCAACCGTCCCTGCTACTAAAGCAAGTTCCCCAGAGCAAATTGCACAGGTCAGTTTTGAAAATCTCCAGACAAAGAGACATCATAACCTCTCTGAGGTATCTTATTCTAGGGCTCTGTCACCCTCAAAGCCAGAATTATTCAAGAAAATCACTCAATGCTCACCTCTATCTCCCTGAAAGCAGCAATATGGACATAGCCAGGACGTCCTCCTTCAGTCAAAAGGAATAAACGCTTCTGGGTCAGTGCTATTTTTCCTACACCATAGTTAGTTTTAACTGAGCAAGACAACTTGTAGACACATTCGTTTTTATCCAGATGTTCTATTACTGCCGGTGGCAGATTCACCTCTTGAGCTTCTGCCTCAGTTTCTTTCCAGTAGTTGTAGAAATCTCGGAATGTTTCAGGATCAATTTGTTTCTGCTGCCCTAAAAATTTAAAAACCTGTTTACTGTGAGAAATTATTATACAGATTTAAATAGAAAGACAGTTTTGAAAGATAGTGACTTTCACTTCTAACAGTAAAATGGATAAGCAGAACCGAGTAAGCACTACTGAACTGAATGCTTCTCACCATGACATTCCAGTTCTTGGTTCCACTCAATACAAGTATACAACATGCTTACCAACCCAGGAGAAAAGCAGGAGTTACAAGAATTAACTTAAAGACTTCAGCAACAGTTATTCCAAGTACTTCTCTAATTATTCTAAGAATTCAAGTGAGCTTGGACAGCAGAATCTCAAACAAATTCTTGTGAGATGTATGCTACTTTAGGCATAAAAAAGTCTTGCTATTTTAATTAATGCTTAATCTCTGCTGCCTCAAAATATAACAGTGACTGCAGTAAGTAGGTATAGAAATAGAACTGAACAGTACTTTATAAAAGCACTCAAACTGTGCTTTTAGAGATCTATCACAAGATTCAGATCTCATTCACAAGAGAAGAAAGTTCTCTTGTACACAAACAAAAGATCACGTACTGAGTTGACTGATAATTAAGAAGAGAAACAACTGGAGACAAATTTTCTGTTATCCTAGTTCACAAAAAACAGCTTTAAATTGCCACTGTGTCAATGTAGATACTGAGTAAAAATGTCTCTTCTACTCACCTACAGTTAAGGCATCAAACAACCGATGTATAGTGTCGATGTCTCTGACAATCCCAGATTCCTGGATTCTCTTCACAAAATCATCCAGTTGCATGTGTGTTTTTGGCAATTCAAAGTGCTTTACATGGTCATCTATTTTAGTAACTTCCCTTTGCTGTTCCATCACTATGCTTATCAGCCTCTTCAGCTCAGGCTTGCGGTCAGCTTGAAAACGTTCAGAAGGAGGCAAAGTTTCCACAATTTTTCTTACAAGTTCAGTAGGGAAAATTCTTAAGTCTGTTTTATCTAGGTTCTGAAAGTCAGAAAGTGCATTTAGTAGTTTCCCTTGCATCAAGCTAATAAGTCCCCGGAGGTAGAAGTACCTTGCCAGCAATGCTGAGTTATCAGGTGGTAAGGTATTTATAGCTTTGCTGAGATGGTTGAAGAATTCTGTATAGTAGGAGTGAACACAGTGGCTCATCAGAGGAAAGTGAATTTCTGGGATTTTGAACGTACTAACTGATTTGGAGGGCATTTTCACAGCTAAAAGTGAAAAAAAAAGTACAGTAATTAGGAAAAGCGTGATTTTCTGTTTGTTTTGCAACCAGTGGTACTATAAACAAAAAGAATCCCATCACAACAAAAAATTAAATGGCATAAAATTCCTGGAGATTGAAGTCACGCTGAAGACATAAATGTCTTCCTAAATACATCCTTAATGTCAGAATATTCCCCATTTTGATAATATACTTTCTAGAGAATACATGTAATGCTTTTAAGACCTATATTCACATTATCCATATTTATTTTTATATAATACATAAAAATATGGCAGTAAATTTATGCATGAGTATATCCATATCTCCAGTTTGAAAAGGACTTGCTTAGGTAAATAATGGTACATCTAAGAGTACGTTCAAATGCAGTGCAGAAATGGACACAAGGCCAGTAAGGACAGTAGCCACACCCTTACCTTTCGTGGCATAGCACAACTTAATGCAGAACACAGGCTGATTTAACATGGAAAGAGAAGCACAGATGGGTCCCAGCTGAAAATGATCCAGCTCACCATCTCCTTCCAGCATCTGACACTGTTTTTGTGGAAATCATTCAACGATGTCACAGAAAAGACACGGTATTTATTCAGCACATCCTTCACTCACCAACAGCTGTCTCTACTCTTCGAAGTGAGGATTTTCTAGTAGGGCTCTCTGGCAGTTTGATATCTTGCAGATTAGGCATACTGATTACCATACGTCTATTAATCATGTTCTGTGAATTGGATCTTTTAGAAGCCATTTTCTCCATAGTAAGTCTTCTCGGAGTACGAAACATCAAGTTTAATCTGAAAAATTATTTAAAAATTATAAAACTAGTTTTAAAATTCTGTATACGTACATATACTAAATAACTACTTCGTAGTATGAAACAGCAAGAAGAAAAAAATCAAGTTATAATCAGTGTCAATTCACAGTTTTACCAGCCACGAGTGGACACATTCGTATCACCCTTTCACAGTAAGCATTAAGCCCATTAATGCTTACTGTTAAAGCCCATTAAAAATTAAGACCATTAAAAAATGGCCCATTAATAATCTCAGTCTTATTCATAGATAACCTAATCTGACACCAACACAGTCAAAAGGTCTTTTATCACTGATATCACTTATCTCTGATAATTCTCCAAACCACAGTCAGCAAGGGGAAAAAGTTACCTATCCTCTTCAGACTGGGTGCTCAATTCAAGTCGAGCAAAAGCATCCATCCTTCTACTCAAACGAGCTTTAAGAAATGAGTGAAACATGAAGGTCTCTAAAACCTGTGAGAGACAAAACCAGTTAACAGTGCATCACTTACAAGTTAGCAGCACGTTCTGCTCATTTTTATCATCTTTGAAGACATACAACTGAAGGCATTCATTTTAGTAATAACAAAAACAGAAGTATTTGACAGAACTAACTCAGCTTTCATTCACCTTGTGTTTGCTCAGTGGCAAATAGTAATCTCACATCAGCACTCAAGAGAAAGCAAACAAAAGGAAAATACTGAGCAAAACAGGCAGATTTAGCTACTGAAGTTCACCCATAGCATTAATGCACTTACAAAAGTACAGCTGTACCTTTAAATGTAAGTTAAAGAAATAAAAAAATTAAAAGACTTCTGATTACTGACTTTTGATTCCAAAAGCTTGCCCAAAATAACTTTGTTAGTCCTGCAGTTACTATAAAGGGAAAAAACAAATTATTGATTAAATATCTGTTTTGCTATGATGCTTTAAAAATGCAAATGAGAAAGATCCATAAGTAATACTGACATTTTGAAATTAATGGAAAAATTTTGCCAACAGACTGTTCATATTTAAGAGGCCTCTTTTCTGCCCATTGCCACCTTACACATCTCTTTGCAGTGCACTCTTAGTGCTTCCATAGATGCAGTTTTACATGTTTCTGTTTTACATGTTCTCCAGTAGATGGCATATTTTATTTCCTGTTGTATGGACAGGAGTTGACACACAGCAACAACTGAGTGCTTTCTAAAGGTTTTTAAAGATAAATAATTGAGATAACACTAACACTACCAATAATGCTAGATACCATTAGCAATTACTCCATATTTGGCTATCTTGTAAGATTAATAAAGATCTTGAAAGCAAGCATACCGCTGCTCCTCACTTAATTTCTGCTTTGACCTACAGCTTTCTGAAGAACTTAGTTTCACCAAAAAGTGATGAGCACACAACTTTATTATTTTTGAGGAGCTTAAACAACAGCACAGCATCTTAACCCAGAGAGGTGGAGTCTCCTTCCCTGGAGGTGTTCAAGACCCACCTGGATGCCTACCCATGCAACCTGGGCTAGGGAACTGCTTTGGCAGTGGATTGGACTCAGTGATCTCTGGAGGACCCTTCCAACCCCTACAATACTGTGATTAAAGTAGGCTGGAATAAGAACCTTCTTTATTAATTATCTGTTAAAAACTACTGCATTAACTGCAGAAGATTTCTCACAGCCCTTCATAAATCAGGTTCTGATCATTGACACTCACAGATCAGGGTAATGGTCTTGCAATTATTTTTCACTTAATCAAGATACACTTTTGCTTGGTTAATAACCCTGCTATTGGAAATCACAAGTTGAAAATTTTGTATTTTGCTTGCTTTATTACAAGAAAATTCTCCTAGAACACTGTAAATGTCTAGATGCAAACCCTTAAAAGATGAGACTTCTGCTTCTCAGATATACAACAGTTCAATTAACGGAAGGTAAATATTAAACTAATTAGGTGCAAACAGTTCAATGTAAAATAATAGTCTCGATTGCAAGGGTGAAAATCTCAAACTTTGCACTTCTGAGTTAAGCACTCCAACACTGCAAGAAACTCTGGCACAAATCTGTCTATTCTCAGTCTCTTTCTTCCCCCAATCCTCTCTTTTTTTCTGTTCTCAGGTCCTTTTCTCATTACTTCTCCTCACCCAAAGAATCTCCAGCCTTTGATGATATGCAAGTCTTACACTAAAGGCATGGAAAACTGCTCTATATCTCTTAAAGAAATCACACCCCTTACTTCAGATATATATATCTATTATTTTAAAAGCTTTCTTCTGCATCAGTGCTCCAAAAGAAAACACATCTATACTTTTCACAGTAATCTGTCTCACCTCACACACTGGCAAAAACTAAATCATTTGTGAACTTCAGCAGAGGGCCTAAATCAAGTTCACACTAACAGCAGGATCAAGTTGATTGTGGCAACAATGAGAAGAATTTCTACAGGCAAAATCCACACATCTAGAGGGTTACACACTCCAATATACGTTAACATTCTGTGTTAGCAAGCAGGCTAGAAAAAACTACACAGGGATTTTAGGATGTCCCTTGGCCTGAGGGGCTGTGGTTCTGCCTACGAGCCTGGTACAAGGCCATATGCTATTCATGTCTTATTTCATAGGCTTTATCAAAGTAAGTTACAGTTAGAATACCTGGTAAACCACGTCAGCTCAATCAACTCATACCCCACATGCATCATAATGCTGCATGCTTTAAGGACACAAATCATCTGACATCATACACATCCTATAACCCAACATGTGTCAACTGGTGCTCAGTGCCTGCAGTGTGCTTTCACTGTCATGCATTGTGAGAAATGGGTGTGTTCATGGCCCAGAACCAAACAGGCACCATCAACTCCACGCCATGCTGCTCAGGCTTCAGATGAAGCTGGTACTTAGACTTGTGTCACTCCTTCTGCTGTGCTCATAGCCACACTGAAAACTCATGTCCAGACACAGACTTTGGTCCAAGTAGTTTGGACAGGTGCCCGACCTTAAAAAGCAGTTTAGATGTAGCTTTACTGATCACCTGCCATAGGTCAATTTCATCCTGGAGGACTTTAATTTGCTCTGAAATCATATAATATCTTGCTCTCCAAAATGCTGTTTGCTATTGTATCTGGTTGTAGTAAATAAATGTGAAAGCTGGTGAGTCAGTAACACTACACAGACCAAACTGTGACCATTCCATTAATTTTTAACATTAATTCTGAAGTAGAGATTGATAACAGAATTACAACATTTTTAACACTGAACTTACTTTTCCGTAAAATGGCTGGTCTCCTACTGCCCTTGTTTTCAGAAATTCTTCACTGTTGAACACTCTGTGTTCATAATTCAGATGGTCTTTTACCTCTCTGGGGATAAAATAAATGAACAGATAAATACACTTGGAGATTTGTGAATAAGTTGCCCTTTTGCACCAGCAGTGCACTACTACTACTAGAAATATGCTGCAGTACCAGAAGGCAAACAAGAGTTCTAATAAACAAGTCTGAGCTTCTGAAACACAGGAAAAGAGCACAGATTCTTACATGAAGACAGGCTACCTACTACAACTGCCATTCAAAAGGGGGGGGAGGGTTGATTTCAACAACCCATGGAAGGGAATCTTTACACTTAAGTCATAATCTGTCTCCAGTCCTGAAGTTGCATTAATATACTGAATCACAGACAAACCATATGAGGCATTACAAAGACAAGCATTCACTTGGGCAATTTGGAATATATGATCTAGTGTCATGTTGCCTCACTGCACAGCATCTCTAACGTATGTGAGACATAGATGACTTCTTGTTGCACTCTAAAACTCTGATCCTCAAGCCAGCAATAACTGATGATTGTGTTATATCTAAAGAAACAGATTTATTGAAATAAAACAGGAAGTGTTATGAAAAAAAATGATGCAATTTTTAGTATATAAATGATCACAGCAGACAGAGGCCCTGTGCCATCCCTGGAAAACCAGATTTCTATATCACACATCTTTCATAGATCAGTGATATTAGCCCACAGTTTATCGAGCCACATGGGTTCAGATAAATGGTGGTTATTACAAGAATATATTTCTATTGAATTATGTATAATTTATCATGCTTTTCTTCAAACACAAAACTTCCATGCACAAAAAATAATACTACAGTGCTTCACTGAAGACAGTAGCAACTGGCAGCAGAATTGCATCAGAGATTTACTTTCCTTCACTCCCGGATGGTGGTAGATAGAGTGTTAGAAGATAGAAGAAACAATGCTGAAAAAAAAGAATAAAGAAAAAGTTTGAAGGAAAGGAGAAAGAAAGCAAGAAAAGAATCAATTGCTCTGCAAAATTTTATTATATCAAATAGCAAAGTATCTGTTCATTTTTTGAAGCTGAGCATTCAGCATGTTAAACAGTTCCAGCTATTAGCAGGAAAAAGGTATTTCTCGCCCATCTTTATTTGGAATGTATTGTTGCCAAACACTGAAATCCATCAAATCCTATAAGTATTTAAGGTTGTAAATGTATTTCATTCTCCAGATCCAGCTGTGCTATCTGCAGATTGTTGTTTCCTTCACCTTCAGGTGAGACACAGACTTGTTAAACTGCATCCAGAGGAAGGACAAAAAAGTGATCCAAGAGATGAAACACTTCCTCTAAGAGGACAGGCTGAGAGAGCTGGAGCTGTACAGCGTGGAGAAGGGAAGGCTCCAGGGAGACCTGAGAATGGACTTTCAGTATCTAAAGGGGGGTAGGGCTATAAGAATGAAGGAGACAGATATTTTATCAGGGCCTGTTGTGACAGGACAAGGGGAAACCGTTTTAAATTAAAAGAGGAAAGATTTAGATTGGATATAAGGAAAAAATTCTTTATAATGAGAGTGGTGAAGCACTGGAAGAGGTTGTAGATACTGTGTCCTTGGAGACATTTAAGGTTAGGCTGGATGGGGCTGTGAGCAATCTGATCTAGCTGTAGGTACCCCTGGTCATTGCAGAGCAGATGGCCTAGGTGACCTTTAAGGGTCCCTTCCAACTCAAAAGATTCTACAATTCATTTTTCTGTATCATGACTGACCAGTATGGTAATCAGTTACTAATTAATATCTCTGAGCCTTAAGCTTTTCTTAATTATGAAAGCTGCACTTATCTTTCTGAAATATTCACATAAGAGACATGCAAATTCANTCAGTATCTAAAGGGGGGTAGGGCTATAAGAATGAAGGAGACAGATATTTTATCAGGGCCTGTTGTGACAGGACAAGGGGAAACCGTTTTAAATTAAAAGAGGAAAGATTTAGATTGGATATAAGGAAAAAATTCTTTATAATGAGAGTGGTGAAGCACTGGAAGAGGTTGTAGATACTTTGTCCTTGGAGACATTTAAGGTTAGGCTGGATGGGGCTGTGAGCAATCTGATCTAGCTGTAGGTACCCCTGGTCATTGCAGAGCAGATGGCCTAGGTGACCTTTAAGGGTCCCTTCCAACTCAAAAGATTCTACAATTCATTTTTCTGTATCATGACTGACCAGTATGGTAATCAGTTACTAATTAATATCTCTGAGCCTTAAGCTTTTCTTAATTATGAAAGCTGCACTTATCTTTCTGAAATATTCACATAAGAGACATGCAAATTCAAGAATTAGAATGGCTTTATCTAAGATTTCCTAGCAACATAATATCATAGAAACATAGAGGTTGGAATGGACCTCTGGAGGTCATCTGATTCAACTCCCCCGCTCAAGCAGGGCCACGTAGAGGAGGTAATATATGTACCAGAATGCACGTATTATTGACATTCTACGCAGGACCACCTTCTCATATTTCCTCACAAAACATCAGAGATCTACAGGATGCCTAGGAAGTAACACAAATTAAGAGAATTCTCAATTACAGGGGAAGCATCTTAACTACAACCATATGCTCTCATAATAAAAATACTACATCCACTGACCTGAAGATATTAACAATTAACTGCAAAGTCATCTGCTGAACTTCTGCATTCAGTTTCTGCTGCCAAGCCCTTCTGCGCATTTGAAGTTCACCAAGATCTGTGGCGGCACGGAGATGACACAGCTCTAGATCATAATGCAGTTGAAGACTTTCCACTCTACAGAGAAAAAGAAAATTATCAAGGTGCATCCAACCACCAATGTTTCCTCAGTATTTGTTTCAGAAAATTCACTTAGACCTCATGAAACTGTTAGCAAGACGAAGTGCAAGGCTGATTTACAAGTGCTGACAAAGCTAACAAGATTCCTGGAAGTCATAGTAGTGCATGTGCACTCAGTTTTCAGTATGAAGAACAGGAAAGTTCAGAGAATAATCAGTAATCAAAACCAACAGGCATTCTAGGTGTTGCAGCATAATACAGCTATGACTGCTTAAAGTTATTTGTATATCAATTAACTACAATATTTATTTTTCTTCCATCACAGTATCACGTGATTGAAGTAATATAAATTAATATTACATAATACAAAAGCAATTTTTTTAACCTTAGAAAGAGGGTCCAACATGATTTATGTACTATGATAAACACAGCTTCAACATCTTCTCACCTTTTCTTGAAGGCTTCTGCTGCTTGTGCTGGAACATCTGGAATTTCAGGCTCCTCTTCAACCATTTTTGAATGTGAAATATACCCATCATCAATGTGAATTAGAATTAAATCTTCACCTTCCTTTTAAGAAACAAAAGTAGAATTATGGAAAATATATTTCTATTTCTCCTGAATCTAACTCTGGCAACGCATTATTTCAGTCAGAAGATAAACCACAAAAGGATTACTTTTTTCCTCAAACTAGAAGACCACATGGAAAACTAAACAATTACTTTCAGGATTCATGTCATTAATTTAGTAGACATTAATCTTGGTTCACAAACATCTGGTAATTAATATGCTCTTTACATAGCATTACATTAATACTGGGTATTAAAATCAATCCTTGAAAAGGAACATATATGAAGATATGTACATCAGCCATACCTATATATGGAAAGAAATTTTATAAAGGCTTTATACATTCAGCATTTACTCCTGTAACTACACTGTGTTGTGTCAGAGAGAAGAGACTCAAACACTGAAACACATACTAACCCACAAGAAGTTATATGGATGAGAAGTCTACAGTTTTAAGTCTTAAAGACCTGACTGTAATACAATATCCATAAGCAAACAAAAAGTCTTTCAGATGATATCAAAGTGTGTTCTCTAATCTGTAGTTATTTCTGACAGGGATGGCATCTTATCTGTTAAAATGAATTGTTTTTTAAAAGGTTTAGCACTTATTTAAATTGGATTTCAGCAGACCTGAAGTTACACTTTGGCTTATAACCAGATGGATTAATGAATTACAAACTTCCACAAATCTTGCCATGGTAGGTTTTCTGCAAGCATTCAAAACAGATGTGACACACTCAAAAAAGAATATTCTCATTAGCCCAGCACAGTGACACTGAGTTGTTAAATCTGCATTACATACAGAAGGAGGCTTACTTAAATCAGTCTAAAAGATGACCAAAATTAACATTCAAAATAGTGAGAAATTGTATTCTTCACATTCTTTTTTTTTTTCTTTTTATCAATTCTTAACTCCATCATAGGGAACAGCAGTGCTGTTAGAGCATTTTCAAGTGCATGCTTACCTCTTGAACTGGAGAAGTCATCTAATTCATCCACACAAATCTTTAAGCAAAAAATAACATCACTAATCTGAAGGGAAGCTATTTATGCACAAACAACACATAGGTGGATTTTTTCCTGAATTGAAAACAGAACTCTCAGAAGTCATGAGTTTATAATTCTCCAAAGAAAAGAAAGGTAAGGGCTCTAACGAGCAGCTTTTTCCAGTATTCCTGAGGTTCCATCACTTTCAGTTTCCTCATTTCTTACATACCTCAATAAAATAAATGCTCCAAACTGCATCTAGAAGAAGCTACTAAATAAATGCATAGATAATGAACAGCAGGAACGGTATCTGTCAAAAACTTACTGTGCTAACTTCTTCAAAATGATCAGCATGACATCCCATAAGAAAAGACGTTGGAGCCATTACAAAATCCAGCATATGACGAGACAGAAGAGGCACAAAGGTGTGCTGCCACTGAAGAGGATGAAGGTATAACATAAAGCATTCAGCCACAAGTGTCAGCAGGGCCCAGTCAGAAGAGAAGAACACAATTTTCCGCTCAGTCAAAATACAAGTCAAAATCTGAAAGCAACAAAAAGCTAAATGTTTATGAAGAGGTACACCTAAAACATACAAGATATACACAGATATTTCATCTGCTTGCAAAACAGCCTCAACAGTTACCTTACATCTTCTTAAACTGAACTATCATCCACTTAGAGATCCATACTAAGAGAGAAAAACAGTGACAGTGGATGTCAGCAAGAGTTTTGCCACCAGTGTCAACAAAGTTAAGCTTTAGAAGGAACATATGGGTTATCTCACAGAGGTAAAACAAACTCCGTGCTCAAGAATGGGCATAACTGAATTCTTTGGTTTGTAATGTTTTAGTTACCCAAAAAACATCTCATTTCCTTTTAAAAACCACAAATCCTCACCACAGCCAATTTCAAATATGTTTTAAAGCATTGATTAGGTTTACCTGCAGCACCTGCTCTGGTTTGAAGCACAGCAATGGAAGATGCAGATCCAAGTCAATAACTGGACTGTCTGGATCATCTCGTGAAGGAATAATTATTTGAAGTGGTTTCATATTAAATACCTGCAATATCAGATGTTTTCCATTTCATAATGAAATTTAATTCAGAATTTTATTTCCAACTACAAACCACTAAAATCAATTGACTGCAAGAAGACAGGTATTCACATACTAAAGAAAATGGAAATAGAAACAATGGAAAATACTGAAGGACATAATATCTAGTTTGAAAGATTAAAATGAACTTAGTCTCCTTTCATAATAGTATGTTCCTTAGCCAGTATAACTTGGAAAGTATTATTTTAAAACCTTATTTGTTGCAATTTCAATAAAATAATGCAATTTATTTTTCTAGAAATACTTCAGATTTCCCAACTGTAGATAAAATTTATATAGGAAATAGGAAAAGTTTGAACCAAAGAACTGAGCATGAACTGGAATGAAGATGACAAAACAAACAGAAACAAACAACCTCTTTCCATGTTTCAAATATTCCAGTTCAAATGTCAGGGGGATGAACACTGTACATGCTGCATTTCTCAGCACTTGGCAGCTGTTTTAGCCAATCATTCAATCTTTCAGCTATTCTATTTGTTTCTGCTTTAACCCCTCATCTCCAGGTCAAGGAAATCAGCTAAGGAGAAGCACATGGCTGAAGCACTGCTTCCTTAGAATAATTTCAGCTATGTGCAAGGTAACGTGCTGAAATCATCAACCTAGCTGACATCTAGCTTGATTTGGGTTGTAAAGAAACACAACTCAGGCATCTCAGCTTTCACACAGAATACAAACATTTATGTGAGTGTCTCTTCTCAGCTCAGTCTTGTCTGTGCAGCAGCAAATCCACCCTACCCATAACATTTAATTCACTGTATAATGTTCTGCTTCCCCAGAGCCACTCAGACAAGATGCAAACAAGCCCAGAACCATATATGTTGTTCCAGCAACTTATTTCTTTATTCTCATTTTTTTTCCCCCACAAGGGTTGCACTATTTCTTAGTCACGTAGCTGCACATCAATCCAGCACACAATCAGGATGACAGCCATGATGACATATACATCAGGCAGCATGGCTCAGTATCAGGCACAAGACAGGGAACTCCCACACTTTGCTCAAGTTCAGGCATGTGTATTCAGTGAAACGGCAATGGCATATTGTAGAGGTGAAAGGTAAACTTCCTTTCATATAGAGCAGGTGCAGACTGGAGCTTCCAGCTGCTGTTGGTAGAGATTATATGGGCTGACTCTCAATGGACCTAAAGTTGGATTATGCTGAGCCTGGACATACCCCTGGCATCATCTCATACAGTAACTAGTTGGGATGTGACAAATCTTTCCAAGCAAAGCATTAAAAAAATCAAACAGTATGACTAACAAGCATGCCAGTGCTCCAGCCTGCACCCTGGTCACACCATTATTCCTTGTACTAATAATGCATAGCCTTAATTTCAGAGCACAGGTATTGACATCCATTACATACCAGCAGGTGAGACCTCTGATTGGATAGTGAAGAATTTTCTCTGATGTATACAAGAGCAACATCCTAGAACTTTATAACATGTCATGTTAAAATAATTATGAAATTGAGCATCAGTAATTACCAAGTGCAGAGGTCCTGGAGGCGGGCTGGGTATTAAAAATAGCTTTGCTGCAAATTCTTTTACATGATCATCAACATCTAAATCCTTGAAAGATCGCAGTTGCACTAGTAAGCTGAAATTAAATTACAGACAATTATTCACAAACAGGAAAGGAGCTCTTCTGCTGGTAACCTATAGCTAAAAAACATTATTAGGACCAATGAAAGTATTATACCAAATTATGTTTCTAATTTATCGCATACTTCAATGGTTCCATTTAATTTTAAATGATGCTACCACAACAGAATGCATGGACACTGTGAACTGTTACCAGTCCTAAGCACAAAAAGAATAAATACAGCTGTGCAAACCTGTCCAATATCTCTGTTTTAGAACTGTAGTGCCTCAGCTGCTCCAAGGCTACAAAGTACAAAGACCACGCAGTTTGTACCGTGTGCCAGATCATCTCATGAACATTAAAGCATCCATGATGTTAAGACTGCAAACCAGTACGTCCAGCATAATGATCAGAAACTAAATACCCAAAATGTAAGCCTGCAGATCTTCATGTGCAAAAATTAGGAACTTAATATGGTTATATTCTCCAGTGAAGTTTTAAGTTGCTTGGTTCTTTATTGGATTCTTGCTGAAGAATACTTTTTCTTGAGGAAGGAAGTCCACAAAGCAACTGAATAGATCAGGTGATGTATTAGAAATCAGAACATTGTATTTGTATATGGAATTTAGATTCCTGAATAAAAATATTCTGTCCTGCATTGCTGAGCTTTTTATTGTATTAGCACTGTATTTAATAAATTCACACTTGGAAACAGTCCTGGTCTCATCAGCTACTGTGGGGTGGGAAGGAGGGGAAATTAAAATTTCTCAAAGAAAATCAGGGAGTAAAATCACTTTTGAATAATATCATCATACTTCAGCCACATATTCTTATTAGTTGAGATTCAAAAGCATTTATTGACACATTCAGTAAATGCTAAAACAGAATCAACCTGACCTGGTGCTGAAGAGATGTACAGAAGGGATAATAAGAGTTTCCTAACCAGTGTACTGTGCCCATTAATGCAATGTAATAGCAGCTGACACCCCTGCACTGCCAAGGTCTGCTGAAATAAACAAGGTAATCTCTGAAACGTTAAAGAGAGAGGAAAGGAGTTTATGAACCTTCCATTACCTCTATTAACTGCCTTCAAACAGATTTTCCATCTAGCAAGAACACGAAAGAATAGACCCTCTTTAGTGTCTCAGGGCTGCAAGCAATTCATACACTTTTCTCAAGGCAGATGAAAAGACCAACACATAAGTTGGAAGATCTACTGTTTGAATAGAAGCTATTCATGCATCCAAGACAGGAGCTCAAACAGAAGGAGATTACTGGCAGGGATATTTCATTTTACACGTACAGTAACAGACTGTGGTAAAAGCAGATTGTGTGAAGTGCCCAAACCTCTCCACTTAAAATCAAACTAATAATTTCCTAATAACAACAGAATAATCAGATGACTGCAGTGTTGTAAAGTGACTAGTACTTTAGGAAGAAGCACAGAGTCCATTTTAATTGTTATAGATCTGAAACCACTACACACTAGTAACATGAAAACTAGCTGGAAAATTAATTAAACAGAATATGAAGATCATCATCACTATGATGAAAGTTTGCAAGTTCACCTTGCAGCTCAAAGCACCTACATGGATCTAAAGTTTGACACTGCATTTGTATCTTAGTTTGATTTCAGTTCTCAGCTGTTACTTCTACAATACTTGGCCACACGAGAAAAGTTGGAAGACCAAGTTTTATCTGGGAATGCTTATGATGATAAAGACCTTTTGAGGACTCTTCTACATGAAAGCAAAGATCACCCCAGCTGTGTGTAATCCTTTACACTGTGTGTTATGGAAACAAACTGGTTCCACACAGCAGAATCCTGGAGAATAACAGAATCTTTTGCTATAATAAGTTCCAGAAGAGAAGCAAAACCTGCGTAGATGCTTTTCAATCAGGCCTTCATTAACAATAGCAAATGGTCTTTTTCCACTAGTTATTACCAGGAAAGGGTTACATACTAGAAACAGGTGGCTTAAGGTCCACCAGAAACTGTGTTCATATCCCCAGACTGGTAGAACAAAAAGTCACCTGAAGTACCCAGCAAAACATCACTGAGGCATAACAAAGACACTCTCCTAATCCACTGATATTGTTTGTTAAGTATACAAGGCACTACTACTAGAGCACACTTGCTCAACAGAAACATGAAATTCAATATTTAAGCCATAGGCCACCTGACTGCCTCCTGATTGAAGGCATCTTAAATGAAAATACCTTCATCTCTGGTTTACAGGAAAGGAGTGACAAAACTTTGTAACATTACAAAAACCTGAAACAACCCCAGCTGTGCAGAGAACTATGCTCAAAACATATCACTGAGAACAGCCACACATCCCAGCAACTGTGTTATTCCTGATGCTGAAAAAAAAGGTCAGTAATAGAAATAATAACAATAATGTTATCTCTTCACTCCTTCCTCTCCAACCACTGAAGCATACTGGAGGTATTTCACAAGGGCAAAAAATAAAAGAAAAACAACAGAATACTCAGATTTTACCTATCAAATGGAATCAAGGAAAGCAAGTGATTACAAGCTTAAAAATAAAAATCCAGGAAAACATATCATGGAAACATAATCAGTTGAATTTCCAGTTTGGCAGGAAAAGCCAGCACTGAACAAAGCTTCATCACTTTGGTGATGAATGGTGAAGGAGGACAGCAGTGCAGCTGAATGACAAATCTCTCAGTTACATGACCAGGACAGCATATAGTTCCATTAACCTGTGGAGTTCCCATACAATTATTCACATATTTATTAATCTATTAAAGCTTAAATGTTTAGATAAGGGTAAATTTGAACTCCCTCTAAAAAGCAGTACAGCTGAAAGGAGAAACCATCTAAAGTTAGCCTAGAGGCTAATGCTTTAAGTAGGTGCAAAAATCTACTATGTATGATTAAGGTAGAAGTCTTTAATTATAGAGTTTAAAATACCCAGCCAGAGGCAGAAGCTTGCATTTCTAGAGAGCTGATTCTACCTGCAAGTTTCTTTCTGCACGTGCAGAAAGACTCCACCTGCAAGCTGGCTCCTGTCTACTCTGAACAAATACAAGAGACCTAGAATTATTTTTGCAACCTCTGGAATTTTCCATGGTTTTTCTGAATATTTTCCCATTTCTCCCTTAGTGGACTATTCAGAATTCCATTCACACTTGACTGCTTCTCCCAGCTCAGAAGTATTTCAGTTCAGAGAACAAGCGACTCATTCATGAATATACTATATAAACTACTGCTAAGGCTGAATCTATGCAATTTCCCAGGCAGCAGAAAGCTAGTGTGTACTATGCTGCTATAAGGGTTGAGATCACAAAAGATTATAAAAACAAAATATTATAGATATCATAAAGACTAGATAAGTGGCAAAGCATCATACCTCAGGTACATAGCTGTAACAGTTACACAGATGAGCATTTACTTGAGATCTGAGACGAGAAAATGGCAGCAATGAATCAGCTCCAGCATCACTAACAGCTTGTACAACTGACTTCAACAGAAGGAGTGGAAAAAAGTGATCCAGGCAGGAAAGTAGAAAGAGAAGGAAAGACTTCCTTTCTATTTTAGTGATCATCCCAATTTTGCACCAGCCTGTGAATACCTAGTTTCCATCGCATCCAAGTCCCCTGTCCACAATAAATACATTTACTAATGCTTTGAAAGTGGCAGGGTAAATCTAGCGTGAACAAAGGTAGTGGAGTTATGACCACAAAATAAGTTACTAAAAAAAGACAAACCTATGATCACTTATCTTGTAACTCATCTGCACTCCAGAATCTTTTAGCACTTCTAACCTATGAGGTACTTCAAATACTACAACATTGCCTCCGGGTTCTATGTCAGCCAAGTAACCACTGTACTTCATCATGTAAATTCGATTACTTAGTTAATAAAAAAATAAACAGTGTCATGATTTACATCAGCGTGATACAACTGCTTTTTACTATCCAAGTAACATTCACTTTACATTTCTTCTCTTCCACTCCTCTACATCTCACAACTTAAAACTAACAACTGTTTTATTATTACGCAAACCCATATGTTTATGTATTAGGACCTTCATAAATATTTCCAGTAGAAACACACAGGATAGTAAGTCTTACCATGAGAGACAATCCTTGAGGGCATTAAAATAGGGATATCTGGATATCACACAAATAGCAAGGGGTACAAAACAGCCAGGCTTCTTCCCAGCACGCACAGATTCCCACTGGGTCTGCCCATTGGAGGCAATGCAACCATCCTGAAAAGAAACTACAGATTAATGTGTTTATGTTAATCAGGAGTTGATGGCTAGTACTTTCTAAAGAACCCAAGGGATTTGGATGCCTATCTCCCTTCAGCTCTTCAGAAAAAATGTCAGCCTACAAGACTACAGTGTACACATTAAATGAATTTTAGTAGAGAAGAAGTATTTATAAAGAACACAGAGTACAACCTTCACAAAAAAAAATGCCCAAGGGAAAAGACTGCCTTTAAATATTCAAAACTCCTAATTGAAATCATAACAATTTTTAAGAGGTTTACATTAGAACAGCACTGATCTGAATGACAACAGCACTATAAAACTTGACTTAGCTTCTGCCTTCCTACTAACAAAAATTATCAGATAATTAATTGCAAAAACACACCTGACATTACTTTCCAAGTGTTTATCACGTAATTTATTTCAATAAAAGCATGGGTTAAATAACATACTTGCATGGGCTGATAGTACTGTGCAACAACACCATACGTTCTGTTACCACAGACATCTGTGAAGACCAGGAAGTGAATGTGGTCCTCTCTTGGTTCAGAAGTTAGATAAAGTCCTCCTGCAATGAAGATAGAAACAATTTTCCTTTTCAAAGACTATACACATACATTTATAATTGCTTGAAAAATGATTATGAATAACAAATACTGCACATTTTTAACTAATTTCCAGAGAAATGTCTCATTTGAAGTGTTTAAAATTCACATATTGCATTTTAAATAAAAGTTACTAGAAAGGCCGTAAGCCATATGTTAATAAAGAAGCAAAGATATTACATAGTTATTTTGCATTTTAAATGGCAAAACACAATAGATGAGTTTTGTTCATCCTTTTTTTCCCTTCAAGTAAGGTCTGCAATTCCAACAGGCATATTAAGATTGCTGCAATTAAACCGAGAGGAAACAGTCATGGATATCTTAAAAGCCAATGAAAAGTGAAAAGTACTCAGACATTTAAGACAAACAAAAAAAAAGATACCTTTTAAACCTGTGAAATCATCAAGATAGTAAAGATGCTTGTATAAACAGACCGTCAAACATTAAAGTAGTTCTCATTTAAAAGTGGGAACACTACAGTACCTGGGAAGCACAGCTGTGGCAAACCAATGAGATCAATGTCCTTTGGAATTGTTATATCCTCAGTGTCTGCTGTTTTCTGCTCCCTGCCGAGAGTCTTGACACTTTCAAACTTTGGTCTCTCTTTCTTTTTTCGGAATGACCGGCGTTTACCTCGGTTCAAATTATTCCCACTTGTATTAGTCGAGTGAATATCATCTCTGCTGATAAATGGAGGCACAAAAACAGAAAGAACTTCTGGATCCAGGGGAAGAAGACTTCTGGGTTTCCTTTGAAGGTCCTTTAAAAAAATAATAATAATAAATTGACATCCCACTAGGTTTTTTGCTATTTTTTTTTTTTGGAGCATTTTTAGCTCTATTTTCTCTCTGCTTCTAAAATTATGGCCTTAGAATACACTTTCCCTCAGTAATTCATCTTTCATTTAGTTTCTTGATTTGAATAAGTTAATGCAAGGGGAATACACCTGTCATTTTTTGTTGGCAATAAATCATTCTTCATCATTCAGAACATACCTCACCAATAAACATCTTTGCATAAGAAAACTAACAAATCCCAAGTGAGATATTTCCTCTTTCCAAGCATTCAGATGAAGTGTAAGCTCTGTATAAAATAAAAGTATACTAAGAACAGAAAACAGGAGGTAGGCAAAGAAAAACAAAGAAATGAAGTAGAGCTGAACTGAAGGTAAGTCTTTGTTCAACTTTAGGGAAAACTGTATTTTTACTTCAAATAATGACTGCAAGAAGAGAGAGGGAGAAAAACAACAAAAGTCACCTTTCACAAAAGAACCTCAAGCAGTGATTAAGAATGTAATCTTTTTTTAAGTGTTATAATGAACACACTACTAAGACACTGTAAAATCTGAAATCATTAATTCTTTTTCATATGCTGATGAACAGTGGAACAGATATCCCAAGGCCACGTATGAAATTACATTTACAGTAAGCATCTTTGGGAAGCAGCACACTGCTGAGAAACCTTTCTGTCCCATTTTTAAAACAGTGAGAAAAACTGTGCAGAAAAGGAGAATCCGTAGGACATTCTTGACAACGTAGTTAGAGTTTCAATTAATTCACTGTAATTTTAATTCCTTCTACCAGATGAAAACAGCAAGTGAAAGCTTTGTTCAGCCAACGGATATTTGGAAACAGGAAAGGCAAGCCTCACTGTGGCTGAGAAGCTGTTCTGTGTTCAACTTTTTGCCAACTGATAAATGAAGTCCACATGCAATGTCTTAGACATGATACAGCAGTCCCACCTGTTTAAAATTCTCCTTGAGTACCAAGACTGACATCTCTTATTACTTTCTCTACTTTTTAAAACACTTATAAAGGCAAAGTTCATTTGCTTCACTGAAGGCAATCTTCTGTCAATGTTTTGAAACAGAAAGCATATAGGTTCTAGCACTTGAGGCAGTGTCCTGGTTTCAGCTGAGATACAGTTAATTTTCTTCCTAGTAGCTAGTATGGTGCTGTGTCGTGGGTTTAGGATCAAAGTAACATCATCACCACACTGATGTTTAAATTATTGTTGAGCAGTGCTTACACAGTGCCAAGGGCATTTCAGCTTCTCACACTGCCCTTTCAGTGAGGAGACGGGATGCACAACGAGCTGGGAGGGGACAGAACCAGGACAGGTGAGCAAGTCCAGCCAAAAGCATGTCCCATACCACATGGTGTCATGCTCAGCAATAAAACTGAGGAGATTCGGCCAGTGAGCCAGCCAATGCTCAGGGACTGACTGGGCATCAGTCAATAGATGGTTAGCAATTGCATCATGCATCAATTGTTTTGCATACTCTTTTGTCATTATTACTATTATTTTCCCTTCTTTTTCTGTCTTACTAAATTATCTTCAAGTCAACCCATGAGTTTTACCTTTATTTCTATGTGGCTCTTTCCCCCATTCCACCAGGGATAGGAGTGAGCCAACAGCTCTGTGGTGCTTAGCTGCCTGCTGGGTTAATCTACAACAGCACACCAGTAGTCTTCCTCACATTTGAAGCATTTAAAATGAGAAGGAATACTTACCTTCATGATATATTACTTATTTATCTTAAGCTCCACCATATTCTATAATAGCATAACTGGGATGCTCAAAGATATATCCATAACTTTGAAGGGCATGTTACAAATAAGGATACTGAGTGCCATACCCCACCAAGCTAAGAACTTCATTTTTCTAGTAGGCAACTGACACCCATTCCAAGCGAAGAAACTCTGAACAGAGATAAATCCAACATGATCACTCAAAGAAACAAACTGCTAAACTTTACAGACAGAAACTCAGAATTAAAGCTTAGCCCTAAGGTTGCCATGCAAGGAAAACACACACCTACTTCAACCGTAGCAATCTCAGCTTGGCAGATTTGCCCCACAGAGTTCTTCATACAAAGCTGCTTTGACAAGGCAATCCCTGACTTGCACTGAAGGCATCTCTGTATCTCTGTGCTACAAAATGCTGGATGACAGCCAGCAATTTAATGGCCTTGCAGTGTCACAGTTTCTGACACGGTGGGTCCTTGATGTCTTGGACTGCAAGAGATGCATTAGGCATCAGGTTTTACTCACAGAACAGCTTTGTCAGTGCTATCACTGACCCAGTGACCCAGTCACCAACATTCAAATCAGCTCTTATTAATGTCTACAGCCAGAGTCATGTTTTTTCTCCCTCCCAGTTCAGAGGGAGTGAACAGGCAGCAACAGAACAATATTCACTTGAATTGGGGAAAGGAAGATGCCTCTATGATCTTCATTATTGTAATCTCAGCACTACAAAATATACATTGCCAACACTGAAAACATCATCTCTATTTCAAAAGCTGTCTCTGATCTCTTCCAGCTGAAGCTCCGTAGTGACAATTGCATCGCCAGTGAGGAGGATCAACCAGGACAGCCCAGAAACTTCACTTTCAGAGCTTCAGTGCAAAATTGTATCTTTGTTCCCGGAATCTAAAGGGCCAACAGGTCAATAATACAAAGCTTCTTCCACTTTGGGAGTGGTTTAACTATCACGCTCCCACTGATTTTATTACTTTATTGCCCCGCACTGCAATAAAGTAACTGCATAAACACACTCTCAGGACCAAGATTTGAAGGTTACATCTGCAAGCACCATCTGAGCCCAGTGCTTGGTAGTAAAATTTCCCATGAATCAGTTCTCCTCTTTCTGTACTCAGTGAAACTGCACAAAACATATCCTACCATTTCCTCCCGTAGACAGTACTGTGGAAAGACAAGGAAGCAGAATAACCCTACAAACTTTCCTGCAGACACCAACTGAAATCCGTGCTGCTCAACAGCTTGAAGAGATGCTTGTAATGTTAATACCCAGAGAGACTACTTTCCTTTCTGACACTGTATTCTGCATTTCAAGCAAACAGAGGACTCAAAGCCCCTGATGTAGTGAAGCAATGCAACAGCTCCATTTATCTATTCATTAATCCAATTCTCTATGTATTGTTGTACAGTTTTTTTTTCTTTGGAAGCAGTGAGATCACACCATGCACTGGAAAAAGAAATTCACCCACTCTCAGTTTACTTCTCAAACAAATACCAAAACAACACACTTACACCAGTTTCAAAAGGCTGGCGATAAGATTACAGCACAGCTACTTCCCCAGTTTCAACGTACACATGAATGAGGCCCTGGAATTTGGACCTCACTTTAACTAATATCACTTAAGAAGATGACATCAGCAGAACTGCCTTGAGTATGTGAGCAGCAAGAAAGGCTTTTGTTTTTAACCAACGCTATCAGAGTGCACAAAGTCAGCTCCAAGACAGACAACAGAGATCCGTGTGAACAGAAGTGTTGGCTTTCAGCATGTGCCAGCTTCTCCCACAGCAGGACACCATGAGACACCACCATCAGTGCACTTTAACAGAGCAAAATCAGGAAGAGAACTGAACTGTTAACTCACATGAGAAGCAGCAGGTCAGGAACAAGTTACAAAGCAAATAGCTCGAAGCAGACAACAACCTATCAGGGATTTATACCCTCAAGGTGCAAGTCACCAGGCTTTATTCCCCTGTAAGAAGATGGGAAACGGGATGTTAAGCTGTGAAGGACACGCACTATTGAAGCGCCCTGCTGTTCCAGCTTACGGAAAACCACCTTGCGTTCCTCACGTACATCCCAGAAGAGTTACTGCTTAACAGTGACAACCCCGAGGCAGCTCAGCAGTAGTGCTGATCGGTGGACAGAAGCAGGGCCGGGTAGGGGCTAACTCAGACCCGACTTAAAGCCAAGCTGACAGGAGCAGCCCCACAGACAACTGGGGGGGGAGGGGGGGACGGGACCGACCCCTCTCACCTGCAGTTGGGTCCTCAACTGCTCCCTGGGCACGCCGACCAGCAAGCAGACCTCCAACAGGCCCGAGGGCAGCGCATCCTCCATGGCACAGTAGGGCAGGGACGCAGCAGTCGCCCGGCGGCTCCGACCCTCAGGGCCACCTCGCTCCGCCCATTCGCTCCAGCGGGGCGGAGCCCTCTTCCTCACCCGGCTTTATAAACCTGCCTCGTCCCTCGGGGTAAACAAACACGCATTGTTATTGGCTATTCATCCTGTCGCTCTTTGCTGTGGCCAATCAGAGCCAAGAACGGTGACCTAGCGGGCAGGGCGGGGGCGGGGCCTCGCCGCGCTGAGGTAGTTCCTGCTCTCAGTGCGCAGCAGCAGGCGTGAGGGTCTCTCCGCACCTCTTCTCCACTGGGAGAGCCCCCTGGGAAGCCTCTTTTATTTGTATTTTTTTCCCAAGGGGAATCTCCGGTCAGTTTCCCAGAGGGGCTGTTGGTACAAAAAGGTGCCTCAAGGCTGCCCGGTGCCTCTGAGAAGCGGGTGAAGTCATGGGCTGGTGCTTTGATAAAGAGGTGCTGTCCTCCTCCTGTTTGCTTCAGGTGACTCAGCAGCAGCTGTGGCTGACATCAGAGTGTCACGTCACAGTTTCGACAAACTGTGGCTGATGGCAGAGCACGGGGTGCTTTTGCCTCAGAAAGTTTCAGTTGGGACTGCCCACGCAGCAGGGAAACAGCTGAAGGGAACCTGCTTTCTTTGTGAGCTGCTCAATACGCGTAGTGAGTGAATAAACCTTTACCAGTGTAAATGTTATGTCCTCTGGGATCAGAGTGAGGACATAAGGCAACTGAAACTCTAAACAGCAGTTTATTTCACACTGAAGATGTAAAAGTTAGTTTCAGCCACAGCCAACGGCTTCTTTATGGTCTTATTTTTGTCTGCAGAGCTTCACAAGTTTGCCATCAGCCCCGTGTTCAGAGTAAAGTTTGAGAAATGCAAAGAAGATCAGGAATATGGAATCGCTTGAGATGGAAGGGACATTTAAAGGCCATCTAGTCCCACCCAGTGGCTCAGAGAGCTTAGTGGGATTTCTTCTATTGCTGAGGCCTGTGAACATCTGTATGCAGTCAAATCAAACCTGATTCTTTATGGATTTGTATCAGCAAAAAGTCATTCCGTGTGTCTTCGTCGTAGCATCTTCCCACACATATGTTTTCTGTCATCTTTGGTGACTACAGTGCTCAGTGCTCAAATTTTGTGCTCCTTCCCAATGGATATGACACAAAACCTGACAGCAATTGCTCTGAGGTAAAGCTAAGAAAGGACTTTGCACTCCAGAAGCTCTAGGACTGTGTGCTGTAAAGCATTTTATGTCTTAAGGAGTTGTAAATATTACAGCTGCAGAGCGTGTTTTTTTAGTGTTGATTTTCATTCATTTCTTCAAATTGTATAAGGATTATGCAGTTTCTAACTCAGTTTTCTACACCAACTTTTACAGTTTCAGCATGATTTATATGAGGACTGAAGAAATTTCCTTTTGAAAATGAATATAGACATCATTTGTGTCCTTGAAGGCTTTTTCATACGCTGCTCAGTTTGTTATCTTCTCTTTCACTTTTCAGTTAAGATGTATCACTGTTGCACAGCCATGTCTCTCTTTCAGTGAGGACTGAAACTCAGACCACTGCTTCCATCCACTAACTGGCTCACAAGAGCACCCATTTCTGTGCCCATGTTATTGCATAAATAAGAAGTCTTTATTCTGTCTGGTAAGAACTATGTGCTCTAGGCAAAGGGAAGACAGGAAGCACAGCATGAAGTACACTGCTCTAAAGTGCATCATACTGACTTTGCAGTCTGGAGGTCCATGAAAAAAAAGAAAAGAAAAAGAAAAACCAAAATCACAGCATCTCAAACATTTAAACCCGTTGGCTGTAAAATGTTATTAACAATGTCTTGTGTAGGTGGAAGGATTTATTTAAATGACACTCAGAGAGGTCAGGTTGTAATGTCCTTTCTAACTTCAGCATATGACAGTTTTGTATTCCTTTTTCTAGAATAATGAAGCAATAGAATTCCACAGATGTGTTTTAGTGCATTATGTCATTTCTTTCATTGCCAGGCAGTGCAAATTTACACCTTGGAACCAAGGAACCACTTGGTAACTGACTACACAAATTAGATTATTACTTTCAACCAAGGTTCTTGCACAGTCTTGAAATGTCTCTCTCAGGGTTTCAGGAGAGGCTAAGAGAACAGGGCTAGGGAAGAGATGGATTCAAGGGGACCTCCAGGGAGGTCATCAACAAGAAAGCCAAGCTCTTAACTGAGGTGCACGACAGGAGATGGAGCAACAGAGGCCATAAACTGACATCAGGGAAGTACTGAATGTGTCTGAGGAAAATTCTTTTCATTCTAAGAACAATTAAGCACTGGAACAAGAGCCTAGAGATGTACCATGTCCATCTCTGGAGGTTTTCAAGAAAAGAGAGAATGAAGCCATAAGCAAATGGATCTGACCTGACAGCTGACCCTGCTTTGAGCAGGAGTTTGGACTACACACCTCCTTCCAACCTAGATGATACTGTCATACTCAGTGACTCTGTACAAATACAGCAAGAAGGTTAAGAATTATTTATATAAAGGAAACAAAATGTTAGAATTCCAGTAAACAAAACAGGGAACATCCTCAGTCAATTGTACAGTCAGTGATCTTTCAGTTCAATGCAAATTATTTGTTTTGTGACAGGGTAACTGAGCCCCAAGGAAAGAGCTTTTGCTGTCTATGCAACATTTATTCCCCATCATCTCTGTAGTTCTGTTAAATAGACTGGCCATAATGTCAGTTTTCTACTAAAAAAATAAAACAATCTGTTGAAAATTCTCTTGGGAAATAAAAAAAAGCACTGAGCTTTATCACATGTAGCAGCATTACCTTGTTTGTCCTGGCAAAAGAACTGGACTGACGTGAGCGCTCTGAATATCAGAAATATTTTGCATTGCAGATATTGATATATTCCTGAGGCTGCAGCAGAGCCTCTTCCTGAATCTAATGGCTACAGGGTCAATTTTAGCAGTTTTGTTTGCATGGGATGTATAACACATCCCTCAAAACTGACTTGCTTAATATGATGTTTATTGTTCCAGTTATTTACCATCTGGCACAATCTCAGAAAGCCAATGGTTTTGGTAGCTTAACATTTTTTATTTTTATAGAAGCATTAAGACTTCATAACATTTGTCATTCATTTTACCAGGGTGCTGTAAAAGAAGTGGAGATTCAGAATTACAGAAGTGGTGAGAAAAAAAAAAAAAAAAGGAGAAGTTAAATAGCTCAGAGAGACAGAAACTCAGATATTAAAATTTCAGGTAGAGTATTTTTTTGTGTACTAACTAACTTCTTGTATACATCAACATAAGAAGTCCTAAAATACCTAAGTACAGATACCCTAATCCATAGCTATGAACTGCTGTTGAGGAGAGGTCTATCAGCAGTTCCTGGGTTGACAAAAGCACGATACAGTGAACTTCTTCTTCAGTAATTAATGCTAACTTAGTGAAACACATATTAAAAGCCAAACATTCCCTCTTGATCTCTTTGTATCTGCCCCTGGATCTCTCATTATGAAAAAATAGCATGTGTAGTTAAAATGAACTTTGCAGTGCATAATCAAATCTCTAAGCTTGAGTACTGCTTAGGTGCGATAACATTGTTCATTTTTAAATATTCACATTACAACATTTTTACAGAAGATTAATTCAGGTTAAAACAGAACACCAAACACTTGTATTTTCCATATAAAATAAATGGCTTCCAGGTGAACTCATTTTATCTCCAGATAAAAAACGTATCAAGAAAAACCACAGTAAGGCAGCACACAGTGAGTCTCCTTTACAGCAGTCTACTGTAAAACAAAACAAAGATTATCTGCAGGCATTAGTGAGTATGTTTATGTATAACATGAGATCACTTTAGTATCACAGCACTTCATGCTGGTTTTCCTGGTTTGTTAGCATGCAAAGCATCGCTGTGGAGCACAGCCTTGTGAAAGCCACTTATCAGCACAGTAGGGATGGAAGGTACCTAGAAGAGGTGAGCAAAGATTTACTGGGGGCAATCATGCTTTCCCAACCTGCCAGCCTTCCCTCGATGACCAGCTTTGTGTAGGAAGTTGGAGAAGTGGATGTAATTTGCTTTCTTGCAAGGCTTTGATAGTCTCCCAACAAATCCCCACAGCCAAGCTGGAAAGATATGGACTACATAGGTGGACCTCATAGGTGTCTGAACATTGGCTGTACCACTGAGTTCAAAGGGTTGTAGTGACAAGCGTGAAATCTGACATCTGTTATGAGTAGCATTCATCAGCACTGGATATTACAGCTAATAATACTTAACATCTTTATCACTGACACAGTCCATGGGAAGAAAGACATTCTCAGCAAGACTGTGGATGCCCCTATGGTGGCAGAGGTTTTAAGACTGAAGGGCTCTGCTGCCAGAAAAGAAGGTTAAGTAGAGATCTAACTGAACCTAGCTGAAGAAGGGTTATAAAGACAAGCAACACAGACCTGCTGAGAGGCAAACAATAGGAGGATGGGAGGCAACAGCCAGAAGTTGCAGCAAGAGCTATTCTACTTGATTATAAGGAAAAATGTTTTCACCATGACAGAGATGAAACAATAGACCAAGTTCCCCAGGGTGGCAGTGTAACCTCCTTCCTTTCAGTGGTCCCTTCTAAACATTTGTCTTTGATTCTATAATTAATGAAGCCCATATTGCTTTATTTGCATCCAAGGGTCCATAGCGATTTGAAAGTGCAGCAGAAAGAGAACGAAGTTCCAACATTTGCATAGATAAATGTATCAGGTTCCTTCAGGTGTGCTTCTATATCACTATAAAAGGACTGTATTCAAATATTGCCTGACACGTCCAGTATAGCAGTTAGATACATACTGCTATATCACGTGACTGAAAATGGACACATAACCTCTGGTAGATAATTAACTGCAGTTCACTGCTTTGAAATCCCTGATTTGCATGGGGACATCATGGGGCAACTTCTAGCAGGAGAGCAGCCAGCCTGCACTTGCCCAGGCCAAGGAGGATTCTATGCATAGCTGAAAGCATAGAGGGAAATTACAATAGTACAGACAATACCCAACAGTCTGTGTTTGTTTTCCATGTTGCATTTTTCCTGATATTAAAATAGTGCAGCCAAATGATGGGTTGGCAAACTCACCTGACAATGTGCCCTGCTGTCTCATTTTCTGTGGTTCTTGTTTATTCCTCTATAATAACACTTCCAATTTTCTGTAGGGTATCCTGTCAGTTCAAGTACAGAGACGATATTTACTAGCTGAATTATTCATCAAAGGTATTAGGCTTTCTTTTCTGGCACAGCTGATTCTGTTGTAGTCTTTCCTTATTTCGATTTATCTCTCTTTGGTGTTTGGAGAATTTTTCAAAGTTGATTTACCTCAAGTCTTCTAAAAGCAGAATGCCTCCTAAAGGCAATATTTTACTTGATGAGATAACATAATCTGACATAAGTGGAAATGACTGAAAATTATAAAAGAAGGGTCAACCACAAAGAAGGGCCTTGCTTATTTTTCTATGTTTTTACAGCATATCCAACCTCAGGATTCCAGTCTTGTCACTGACAAGCATTGTAGTAATGTACAGGAGTGATCATGATGATTGTCAAAAAGGAAAAAAAAAAAAAAAAGAGAGAGAGATTTTTTACTTAATTTTATCAAGAGTTGTTGTGAATGCAAAGGAATTCTAGAGTGGAGGGATTTTCATGTGAGTTGGGAAAGCTTCCCCATAAGAGAAGTTGTGACTGAGAAAACACCAGCCGTAACTTTCTTAATAGTGTCACCATTCACCTACTAAATTACAGTATAGAAGTATTTAGATTTTTCAGGGCTTGTATTAATCCCATTTTATGATAAAATAAAAGCAGATATACTCCAAGCTAGAGTTTGAAGCTAATTTATTAATACATTCACAGAGGACAGATTTATTTTTAAACCCTAGCTAAAAGATCCAGACTTTTTTGAGTTCTCAGATTATGTAGACCAAAGACTTCAGCAACTATCTTACTAGTTTTGTTCTCATACACATGTTTTATGTATTGGTAAGCTCACCTCCTGATCTTTCTTAAAATTAAGTCTTCAGCCCTCAGTTTCTTCTTTAGGATCAAGCCCACACAACTCATTACAACACTGTAACCCCAGACTGCAAATGCCTGAGGGTAGCAGGCATTTCTCTGAGTTTAGTACAGTTCTCCAGCAGAGCAGGGCACCAATCCAAGGCACATGGATAATAGCAGTAACTAATTGCTATCTGGTATTTCTTTGTTAAAATTCTGCTATTGTTTTTAAGGGAAGCTGGTTTATGTCATTCAGCAGAGTGCACTCTGGCCCCTTCCCCAAACATCTGAAAGTTACTTTAATATAAACTGTGAAATATATTATACTTCAGTGTCCTGTTTTGCACCAAAAGAGAGGCTGTTTTTAAAGCATGCTAGGAACATGTAGTGTGGCACTGCCATGTGAAACATTCTCTTTCAGATCTTTCTTAAGATGGTGCAAGTGTATCAAGAAGCAGAACGTGTGCTGATAGAATCCATATGTCTTTCAGTAACAGAGTACCTGCTTCTAGGGAAAGCTGGTTCAGCTAAACTGGTTGTGTCTTTGCTGTCTTTCCATGGCTAAAATTGTAAGAAAGTAACATTGTATTAATAGAGAAAGCACAGTAGTTGACTTCATAAAAGAATCAATTGCTGAGTTTATTCTTTAAGTCATATTCCCCCAAATTTTCTCCTGGATTTAACACGGTTCTTGTGCACAGAAGCTTTCTTACAGAGATTTGCTGCCAGTATATCACAGCACCAGTATAGAGTTGACTGACTTGAAAAAGATACCATCGCCTTTTTATAACGACATGCATGATTACCCCTGCAAATCGTTTCATTACGATAAAGACTTCAAAAGGGAAGAAGGTGATTTACATACGTACTGTCCAGAAATGTTCAGTCCCCTGAAATGAAGCAAAACCCGAGCTCACAGCCAAGAGCAACCCTTAAACATAAACAGCACAAAAGCTTTGGCACTAAGCAGAATGTGTAATTCAGCACTAAGCCAGCTGTAGGGTCTCCCCTGAAATATTTTTGTGCTCTGCTTTGTTTTCTCTAACACCTAAGTACATTAGGAGGCTTTTAATCACCCTTGATGCTAAGTGACCTACAGACCTATGGCACAGTCTCTCCTCTGAAGAGCTTACAGAACAAAAAGCCAAGCAGTGTGCATTTGTTTTCTCTTTATTCTCTGAGTACAGATGGTGTTCTCTTCTTACTAAGTTGAAATAAATACCAGAACTTAAATATAGCAGCTACATCCTCCAGAAGTGATTGCATAAATATGCAAAATTTGCAGCCTTCTTTACATATTAATTCTAACCACATCTCTCCCACACCATCAGGCGATGCTTTCCCCTGATTATCTTTCACTACCAGTCTCATTTCAGAAAGCAAAGCCAGTTCTAGGCACACGAAGAACTTTGTGGTACCAAAGTATCCATGGCTCTGGCTACCTCTGTAGCATAGGACAAAGCTCAGAAAAGCTGTGCCTACCCCTCCAGCTGCCAGTAAGATAAAGGTGCATGAGGTGAAGACTCAGAGATGGCTACTGCCTAAGGAACAGCTTCTGGTTTCTACTTTCCTATTCTCTTCAAGCCACAAAGAGAAAACCCAGCTCTTCGCAACTTTCCCAAGTTTTCTAACTTAGATCTTCATAAAATCATTTGAGTTGGAAGGGACCCTTCAAAGGTCATCTAGTCCAAGTTCCCTGCAATGAACAGGGACACCCACAGCTATATCAGGGTGCTCAGAGCCCTGTCCGGGCTGATCCTGAGTGTCTCCAAGGACAGGGCATCCACCACCTGCTGCACTACCCTCACCATAAAACACTTTTTGTTTGCATCCAATCTAGAGCTCCCCTCTTTTAGTCTGAAACCATTTCCCCTTGTCCTATCATAACAGATCCTGATAAAGGGTGTCTTCTTTGTTCTTACAGTCCCCTTTTAGACACTGAAAGGACACTTTCAGGTCTCCCCAGAGCCTTCTCTTCTCCAGGCTGAACAGCCACAGCTCTCTCAGCCTGTCCTCATAGAAAAGATGTTCCATCCTTTGGATCATTTTCCTCCATGGCCCTCCTTCTTCCCTGTGCATCCAGTTAACCACACCAGCAGGCACAAAGACACAGCCAGGCATCTGTCCTCACTCCATAGGATAACAGCATTCAGATTGCTTGCAATGACCTTAAGCATATATTTGAAAATGAAGGTTTTTCTAGGTATCCTCTGCTTTCAGGGTTTAGCATATTTGTTAATATTGCACCCTAAAGCCCTGCTCAAAAGCCAGTCAATCATTTTTCCCTCTTGTCATATAATGAGACAGTTTCTGTTTTGCAGCAGGGAGGCATGCAAGGTTTGCATAAAAGATTCAGGTCAGGAAGGAGGTGGAGGTCACTGGTTTTTTTCAGTTACACCTCATTGACTCTGCATAACATGCGACCTTTACCTTTTACAAAGGAGCTCAAAATGGTCCTATAGAAGTCATTAGTACTTGTACTCCACTGGTACCTAAAGCCTTCTGAATCCAGACTGCTAAATAGTCCTTGCCTTGAGAAACATTTGCTCTGCACCTTTCCACACCCTTACTGCCTATTCCACCCCAGGGAAGACTGGAAGCAGTTAAGGATAACTCCAAGGATGATTGCTGTTAATGTGAACGTTTTCCACTGCAAACTATGTGGATGCCAACACTGATTTCTCTTCAAACACAATTCTAATTTCATGGCATTCAGCCACTCTCAGTGATAACGAAGTCTGAATTGCAACCCAGGCTCCAGTTCCCACTCTTGCAATCATCTATCCATCCAGTTTTTCTTTTAATTGAGAAGGAGAGGTTGTGAAATTTTCTTTCCTGGGCAACCTAGTGCAATTTCCACCCTAGCCCTGCTCTGAGCAGGGAATTTCACTAGAGATCTTCAGAGACCCATTAGAATCTGAATTTTCCTCTGATTTCATCTCTGTATAAAAGTGGGTGGAGTGATTGTCCATGTCCAAGCTGTGGTAGCAGGACAGCTGCAGGGGTAGGCCTCCACAAAAGAGACCAGGGGCAGCCTCCGTCTCCAACAGAGACAGTGATCTCCAAAATACACCTGCTGCATGCTGGAGGTGAGCCCCATGAAGAGGAACCCATGACAGAGTGAAGTGGACCCTGGAAAACAGACAGATATTATGGGAAGGTGTTTCTATTTTTAACCAGCAACAAATTGTTGACAAAAACAAATCTCTTTCTGGCAGCAGAAAGAATAAGCAAAGTAACAGCTTGTGAAAAGGCTGCACAGGTTCACTAGTGAGTGCTGTGGAAGTCAGTAAAGTAGTGCCTAAGCTTTTGTCTGCTTGTGTTGATAAATCCTGCTTTGGATGTTTCAGAACCAGGCGCTTGTGGATCAACAGAAGCAGAGCACCGAACACTTGGCAGCTGCTTAACGCTGAGTTACAGGCCCAGGTGACAGCTGGAATTAGCACTGACAAGTGAAGTATGTCACATTAGATTCGCAATATCAAATCTAGCCAGCCCTGCTTGCAACAAATACCAGCACTAGCTGACANTGCTCAGAGCCCTGTCCGGGCTGATCCTGAGTGTCTCCAAGGACAGGGCATCCACCACCTGCTGCACTACCCTCACCATAAAACACTTTTTGTTTGCATCCAATCTAGAGCTCCCCTCTTTTAGTCTGAAACCATTTCCCCTTGTCCTATCATAACAGATCCTGATAAAGGGTGTCTTCTTTGTTCTTACAGTCCCCTTTTAGACACTGAAAGGACACTTTCAGGTCTCCCCAGAGCCTTCTCTTCTCCAGGCTGAACAGCCACAGCTCTCTCAGCCTGTCCTCATAGAAAAGATGTTCCATCCTTTGGATCATTTTCCTCCATGGCCCTCCTTCTTCCCTGTGCATCCAGTTAACCACACCAGCAGGCACAAAGACACAGCCAGGCATCTGTCCTCACTCCATAGGATAACAGCATTCAGATTGCTTGCAATGACCTTAAGCATATATTTGAAAATGAAGGTTTTTCTAGGTATCCTCTGCTTTCAGGGTTTAGCATATTTGTTAATATTGCACCCTAAAGCCCTGCTCAAAAGCCAGTCAATCATTTTTCCCTCTTGTCATATAATGAGACAGTTTCTGTTTTGCAGCAGGGAGGCATGCAAGGTTTGCATAAAAGATTCAGGTCAGGAAGGAGGTGGAGGTCACTGTTTTTTTTCAGTTACACCTCATTGACTCTGCATAACATGCGACCTTTACCTTTTACAAAGGAGCTCAAAATGGTCTTATAGAAGTCATTAGTACTTGTACTCCACTGGTACCTAAAGCCTTCTGAATCCAGACTGCTAAATAGTCTTTGCCTTGAGAAACATTTGCTCTGCACCTTTCCACACCCTTACTGCCTATTCCACCCCAGGGAAGACTGGAGGCAGTTAAGGATAACTCCAAGGATGATTGCTGTTAATGTGAACGTTTTCCACTGCAAACTATGTGGATGCCAACACTGATTTCTCTTCAAACACAATTCTAATTTCATGGCATTCAGCCACTCTCAATGATAACGAAGTCTGAATTGCAACCCAGGCTCCAGTTCCCACTCTTGCAATCATCTATCCATCCAGTTTTTCTTTTAATTGAGAAGGAGAGGTTGTGAAATTTTCTTTCCTGGGCAACCTAGTACAATTTCCACCCTAGCCCTGCTCTGAGCAGGGAATTTCACTAGAGATCTTCAGAGACCCATTAGAATCTGAATTTTCCTCTGATTTCATCTCTGTATAAAAGTGGGTGGAGTGATTGTCCATGTCCAAGCTGTGGTAGCAGGACAGCTGCAGGGGTAGGCCTCCACAAAAGAGACCAGGGGCAGCCTCCGTCTCCAACAGAGACAGTGATCTCCAAAATACACTTGCTGCATGCTGGAGGTGAGCCCCATGAAGAGGAACCCATGACAGAGTGAAGTGGACCCTGGAAAACAGACAGATATTATGGGAAGGTGTTTCTATTTTTAACCAGCAACAAATTGTTGACAAAAACAAATCTCTTTCTGGCAGCAGAAAGAATAAGCAAAGTAACAGCTTGTGAAAAGGCTGCACAGGTTCACTAGTGAGTGCTGTGGAAGTCAGTAAAGTAGTGCCTAAGCTTTTGTCTGCTTGTGTTGATAAATCCTGCTTTGGATGTTTCAGAACCAGGCGCTTGTGGATCAACAGAAGCAGAGCACCGAACACTTGGCAGCTGCTTAACGCTGAGTTACAGGCCCAGGTGACAGCTGGAATTAGCACTGACAAGTGAAGTATGTCACATTAGATTCGCAATATCAAATCTAGCCAGCCCTGCTTGCAACAAATACCAGCACTAGCTGACACAAAGAGTAGGAAAAGAAAATAGGAGGTGAGTTTATAAACAAAAAAGCTTTCTCCTGGGGAAGAGAGAGAAAATGCTGTATTTCTATTGATTTATTTAATATCACAGTTCTTTGTGGTACGTTATAGACACACATGGCCCTACTAGAAAAAACCTGTCTTTATAAGTGTATGAAAACATCCAGTATGAAGACCATGAAAAAGTAAACAAAGGTATGGTCTGCTTTTGACTGAATAACGGTGCGAGCAAATGTGGTATGAGAAATAATTGTAGTTCTATAACCTTAAGTTCCTTTTCTCCCAGGACTACTCCAAGTGCCCAGCTCTGCAGAAGCTGCTGCAGCTGAATTTCTGAGTGCTACTGCCATTTACTTCATGTGTTAACAGACCAAAGCAAATCTTTTCCCTCCAGCCTGTCATGCTTTAGAATTTTAGATATTGCAATATGTAAAAATAACCAGTTTTAATGAGAGGTGTACCTATGGCTCATAACAACTGTGGAACAACTTAGACCAGGATTCAAATAGTGGGTGGGATGAGGATGCCACTGAGAATAATGGGAGCTCAGGGTGGATTTAGCTCAGGTACTTCAGTCGGTACCTGAAGATGGATGTGATAACCCCCAGCATAACTGTTCTAATAAGTGTATGGAAATACAAGAATAACTAATAAACACAGATGGGAAGTTGGAAATTTCTGAAGAAAAATTCACATAACTGCATGTTTTCAGTTACAACTGAGGTGAAAAAAGAAATCACACGATGCATTTCATGCATTCAGTACTTAGATAATCAAAAAGCTAAATTACATAGGCTTTTTCACCCATTTTTAGCTGCCAACAACAAGTTAGTAAGACTACCAAACGACTGCCTAAAACATTAGTCCTGTTTGTAGTTCTAGTGTACTGAAAAGCAGCAAAATGGATTTCCCTTTCCTGCCAGTCCATTGATCTTGAGTAGTACCAGCTAGTTATTTTCCATATGATTAATAATAATGCAGTTATAATCGAGTTTATAAATAAAATACACGTATCTGCATTGCTGTTTGCCCTGACTCACCTCTGTAAACCAAGAGGAAAAAAAACCGTGCACTGTTTTCATCACTATCAGACAAACAGTGCTGGCTATAGGAGAACCATACCATGCCTTGGCATTCAGAACCTGAGCTGTTGTCTTCTATGTTCCATCTTCTGTGCAGAAAAACAAAAAAAAAAACCATGTACTATAGCACCATAGCTTTATTTTTAGCCAGTTTATTTACCTTGTTCCATCTGTTCAAAGTAAAACATCACAATCAGGACAGGTAAGAGTCTGGACCAGATGTACAGGGCTGGTAACCTTTGGTCTATTTTATGCAATTCTTGATCTTCAGATTTAATAAGTGAGGGCTTCCTGTTTTCACACTGTACAAATACAGAGTACTCAAATACATGCCCATGAAAGCAGGTAAGAAGTAACCATTTCACAAATAAGACAACTTGAATGTTGTCAGTGCTCAGGGGGAAAAAAAAGTCTATTCTTAACTGAGGTATAGCAGCTAAGGCTTTTATCTTGGGCTAGTTGTAAATGGAAACTTCAAATGGAAATGTGAGTATAAAACCCTTCTTTCTGTTAAAACCCAGCTGACTTCTCTTCGCCTTTTCACAAACTAGGAGCATACTTTCTTCTTTCTGTCTTTGGAATGTGAGCACATCCTAAGTGGAGGTAAGAAATTTCCAAAGCAGCTACTGATTTTGGCTATGTTCTTATACATTGAGTTTGAAGTATTTAAATGAAATTATCCAAAATTTTGTCTTTCATACTGCAGTTGTATTGCCATCACAACCACTTGGAAGTCAGATATCTCTGAGGAAATTTGGGGGTGAATTACCCTCTCTTCAAAAAACAGAAGTTAGATAAAGTGCTGGTGAAGTGTGGACTTCCCTTTCCTGTACTGTTGGTAACAGAGAAAAAAGCTGTAATTTTGTGTTCTATGCTAGCACGTGGACTAACTGAATTCAAAGTCCTGTCTTCTCCTAAGAGCATACTTGGAGCGAACTGTCCTACAAATGAGGTCAGGATTTCCCCTACCACGAACTACTCCTTTCATCTTCCTTAATACGTACAGTATCTTCTAGCTAAGAAAACCCCATCTCCTTTTGGCCACCTCTATTTAACTCCCGCAAGCCCTACTTCCGTATTTTCTGAAAACAAAACTTTGATTCTCGCTATGGCTTAATGCTATTCAGGTTTCACAGAGGCTCAGAAAGTTTTGACTTGATGAAATACCCCCAACACGTGTCCCCACAGCCACTGAATGAGCTCATGCCTGAGCCAGCCTGAAACTAGAGCCCAGGACTTGTTAAATTAGTTCCCTATAATGTCTACACAGATCTGACTGATCACCTCTTTTCAAGAACAAGGAAATATTTCTCAGATCAAACTTCTAACTGTCCTAAAGAGGAAGAAGGCTGTTATCTAACTCTGAAGGTCACGAGGAGGTGGCAGGAGCTATTTCAATTGGTTATGACAGAAAATATTCATTCAAGTATATTCAGCCTATCAAGTGGCATTTTAAAGTCCCTTTAAGGATGAGATGGACACAGCTGCAGGCAACTGCTTTTGTCTAGTCAGGAATAGGGCATGGAGAGGTCACATTTTCTCCAGCCTGCATTAGCTTACACAATTCAGACTAGAAAAAAATATTTCTGAAGGCTTCTTGAAACGATTAGATTTGACAACCTAAAATTCAGCTACAAAAGTTCAGGCATAGAAAATCCTCTAAGTTTAAAATAACAATAATAATAAATAACAGCATCAATTCCAAAGAATAAGAATGCGGAGGATCTGTGTTTCACTAAAGTCTCCTTATCTGCTGTCATACGTCGTGAATAACCGTGGCTTCATACAAGGTCTTTTTCACACTGGTCCTCCCAAGTTTCATCTCTGCTTCAGGCAGCAGACAAAAAGTACTCAGGGTCAGCGGGCTACATCAGAAATCAGCTCCAAGGAGTTTTGTGAGATTAAAAGTGCAGGTCCTTTAAAAGTTCTTTTATTTTCCTAATAGTAGCTCTACAATCAAATTTTATGTAACAACGGAATACGTTTAGAAGTAATACTGGTTTTAGGTATGACACTTCCTTCCAACATAGCTACATCTCTCATGGTAACATAGGCTAATTTCCTTGACAGCAATGTGCTGACTGTAAGACTTGCTATTTATATAACTTCTTTTATCCCAATATCCTCTCACCCTAAGTGAAATCTCTTTTCCTGAAATGAACACACACAGGCACTGAATTCAGAGCAGCCACAACTATATTTTAGCCACTGCAAATGAAAACAGAACCCAAGCTGATATAAGCAGGGTCTGCCATTGCTAAAAAATCCCTCTGTCAATTTTCATATTAATAATTACCTCTGCTCATACCAGAAGGTTATGGCCTAGCAGCTTCCAATTTCTTTGCTCATCATCTGCCTAAGATCACACAGCCTTCCCTTAGCATGATTCTGAGACTTTTCTCTGGAATTATTAGTTTAACAATCCTCCACACTTTAGTGGTATTTAAGCACACTTAGACACACTCATGGATTACCCTTCATAACCTCTGTTATGAATTCATGGCTATCGTACTACACTAATTAGTTACTGTTAAATGTTCAAACAACCTATTTCATGCTTTCTCACATGCTCTGGGCTCACAGAAATATTTACAGAGCTTTCTCATTGGCTTTTCTCAAATCCTTCCTTGTATTTTTTTCCTTCCACAATACAAAAGCTTTGGCAGCAGCTTACATCCTGTGCTGCCTGCCTATCACACTGATCAGTACTGCCTAGCTGCTGCCTTTAATTCCCCTCAGTGACTGTATCCATCTGTTGTTTCTTGTCAGACATCTCAAAATCAATTTAGAGCAGCATTACCTTCCCGTTTCAGATTTTTATCGCTTCAGTCACAATGGGATCAGGTTTTTGGGTGACTGACATTCCAACACAGAATGTTTGCAATAGCGAGGAATAGGAGAGACAGGAATATGCCCAAAACACCCCATGGTGGGCATAAGCCAACACACTGACCATCCCTCTCTGCATCCTTTTTCTCGCAATTATCCTTCATGATATAGAATAAGTCCAAGCATTCTAGGAAGGATGAAAATCCAATTTAAAACAGGAAGGTAATTCAAGGGAAAAAGAAAGAGTTACTTACCCGATTCACCATGAGCTTCAAAACCCTAGCAAAGCACGTGCGAAACTTGTCATGGCTGCTTTTAACCACTAGGAGACGTATTCAGACCAGCTCCCGTCTATAACACACTGCGTATTTTAGCTTTTGTGTCCAGGCAGTGGTAAAGACCTTCTCTTACTCAGGGCTGCAGTAACCTGCAGGTCATCCATCCTCGTGTTTGGAATTGCCAAACTCCCTATTCTCCCAGGAATGCTCAACGTGTCTCGATCTGAGCTGAGACATGAGCTCCAATACAACACAAACTCCTGAATACTCAGATTTCTTCACTGACCCAAACTTTTGGGTGCAGCTATATCACACCCAGCAAAGACAGACATATTAACAGAGCTCCAAATTACCAGGAAGTCACTGCAGCTGAAGAGTCCATTGTCGTTAATGACTCATCCTATTTTCACAAAGCTCTGGGCTCCTCTGCAAGGAGGAGCAGACGTGGCTTGGTTGGGATTGTTAGTTGCTATGGGTTAATGTGCTTTATTGCCTGCAGCTGCCATAAAACCTGAGGACACTGGGTGTTTGACTGTTGAAAATATCAATTCTTGCAGAGTTCCAAAAAGGCCTTTGGGAGATTTTGCACACTGGTTATATTCATAATTTCAAGGCTCAGATATCACAAATTTCTTTAGGAAAGTACAGCTGCAGAAAGACTGGAATCCCTTCATCCAACTGCAGATTGAGCAAAAAGACTTAAAAGAGGAAGAAGGGGGGAGAGGGGAAGCTTCAACAAAGCTTTTACTTCATCAGTAATTCCTCAGTTAAATTCTGTCCAATGTATCACGTTTGCACACACAACAGTTTCCAAGACAAATTCGCAAGCTTGTTAGATAATTCCAAAGCTCAGAGTGCTACACAGAACGTAAACCTTCTGTTAACTTTTTCATTATCCTACGAGGAGTGTAACAGATAAATCTATATTTTAACGCGCATGCAATTTTTGCGATATGCCTGTGAGAGCAGGAGCCTGTCTCAGTATTTCCCTGCCTATTATAGATGGGAGTGTGAAGGTTTAACTGGCTGATGCTTTGAGAGTTATTTAGCTTCTGTGTGATGCAATAGGATTGTACAACGATGTATTAAAAACAAGGACTGAATAAGCACATAAATAATCCCCAGATGAAATTTAGCTGTATGAGGTTTAGCGTTCAACTGCCAAATGCCTCTTGCCGCAGTTGCAGGAATGAGCATCACTGTTGCAAGGCAGCATTTTGAAACTGCCTAGCCTTGGGAAGGGACTCTCTCACCCTCCAGAGACTGAGCCACATACTATGGTAGAGAGGAAGAACTTCAGTGGTAGTTTTGGTTTTTTCTTCTTAGTTTTAGAAGTCCATAAAACCACTGTAGTAACTATTTCATAAAAAGAAAAGCACCGAAGTCATCTTGAATGACGTGTGTGGCAGCAAAGTGCTCAGTGTGTTATGCTTCAGACATAGGTTTGAATATTGCTTGGCTAAAAGGCTGAAAGTCAGCTGGTTTGGCTACCAGCTGTACCCATTTGGTCAATCAAGTAGCTGAGACAGCAGTGCCACAGATGCACACTAGCCAAAAAGCCCTGTGGTCACTGCCGCACTCCCAGTGTGTCTTCACGGCTGGACCTCATTTCCCAGCTTTTTGTGTAACCCCAAGGCAAATCATTTCACCTGCCAGCCACTCATTTCTCCTGTGTGAAATGTGAGAAATCTTCCCTTATCCATGGGGAGCTGCTTCCTAACATATGCAAAGCACTTTGAGAATCTCTGATTAAAGGGGTATATTTAGATGTTTAGAAGCAGCACATGAATAATCTCAGAGATCAGACTGCATTTGTAGCATATGATATTGACACAGTGACAGCTTTTTCTAAAAAGAAGCAGTGTCATAGCCATGGATTGCGGGTTTTTTTTGTTCTTGTTTTAACACGACTACATGCAGAAGTCTTTCCAGCAACACGCAATCATTTGTACAGATCATTCTGGAGCAATAGCAAACCATGTTTTCCTAGTCTTGCACTCCAACCGAATGCTTTCCATGGTCAAAGAAGTAAAAGAATAATAAAATCACAGAATCACAGAATTGTTTGAGTCAGAAGGGACTCTTGAAGGTTATCTAGTCCAACTCCCCAGCAATGAACAGGGACATCTACAGTTACATCACTGGGTTCAGTGCCATGTCCAGTCTGACCCACCTCTTCAAGGCAACATATATCCTTACATCTAAAACTCCACTCTTTTAGTTTGGAACTATTTCCCCTTGTCCTATCAAAAAGCACCAGTTGAGCCTTTTCCCACAGCAGCAGCACCCATGATACATCCATCCCACTTTGATTCTCAAACAAGGCACAATCTGACTGCTTTTACTTTGGTAAGGGTGCTTACATGCTCAGCTTGCATATGCTGTTGCTATTTGCAGAAGGCACCTACTGCCTTTGTCTGATCTCCATTACAAAGAGGAAAAATTGATGAGTAAATTTGATTTTCATTTCCCTGCATAGAGAAAATAAATTCTGTAGGAAGGGCACAGAGATGGGCTGGCAGCTTTCTGAAGACAACAAGAACACCTCCTCTGGCTCCTTTCCCGGTAGAAAAACATTCATTGTCATGCTGCTATTTGCACCACTCACATCTGTACCTTTTTGTGCTTTTCAGGGAGTTGATAGCTGCTGCCACAGATGTAGCTCTTGTGTAACTGCCCTCCCTACTCTGCAGGGTTAGTGTTTGCAAACAAGTGCACAATCATTTGTTTATGCTCAGCTGCATGGACAGTACAGACACAGTTATGTGCAAACAGCACCTCGCCTTGTAGGCAGCAAGTCACATCACGTGCCTGATGTTAAGTGTAAGTCACATGCAAATTCATCCCTGGCCCTTGTCCAAACCTCCACTTACCTTCCTAAGTATGAACACGCATTGTTAGATAGCACCTAATCAAACCCATTCTTAGCTTTCTTGAAGCTCCTTTTGGTCTCTCTCCCAGCTCACAGCCATCCTACTTACAGAAGGCAGCACACTTAAGCTATTCCTATAGCATCTGAAACGACTTCTAACAGCAGTTCAGAGACCTCCTCCAGGCTTGGCAGAGCCTGGCCCCCACAGCCTTGTAGTCATGGGCAGCAGGTGGCCTGAATTGCTCTCATGAATTCACTACGCCATATTATTCCATCTGTCACAGGCACCATAAGGTATTCCCACCCTGCGTACAAAGCCTGCCATGCAGGGTGGGCTGCCCAGCTGGTGCTGTGTCTGCCTGTGAGTTCCTCCAAGGCCCTTGTTTCCCTGCCTCCTGGATCACTGAAGAGCTGAAAACTTGAGGAGCTCACAGCTGAGCAGTTCAGCTCAGTACAATCCCAGCTCACCCCATCAAACTTTGTCTGTTCGATCTCCTAAAGACTCAGACCCCATGGCTTGCAGGTAGAGGTTTTACAGGGCAAACAGCAGCCCCATGCAGTTTGCTTTGTATTCTTTTAATTTTGCTATGCACTTTCTGCTCTGATGATTTTTCCTCAGAGTGATCATTACCAAGCAAAATTATGTGGGTAGTGAAGTCTGTTAACCAAAAGTACTTTAACACAGAACAAAAACTTAAAAATTATATACATTGAGACGTGTTTTAGGATATAGAAGGAAGGAAAGGAAAGGATAAGGAAGAGAGAAAGTAACAGAAAGGAAGGAAGAGAAATAGAAGAAAAAGAATAAAGAAGAGAAGAAGGGAGAAAGGAAGGAAGGATGTAAAAAAGGAATGAAAGGAAGACTGAAGGGAAGAAGGGAAGGAAAGCAAAGGGAATGGAAGGGAATGGAATGGAAGGGAAGGGTCATGGTTAAGTGAATCTTCCAAATTGTACATACCATTACCACTAGTCTGAGTTTCAGGGAGAGGGAGATCGCCTGTACCCATCACTCAGAGCATGAGGGTGTCTGAGCATCATCCCCCCCATTTGACAGGCTTTGAAATGTTATTTGCAATTTGAATGTCCTGGATAGAGGTTGCAACACTTCAGATGCACTTCTTAACTTCAAAAAAAGGCAGACCTAGTTGTGCAAATCAGTCACAGCTATGGAACACTAAGAAAATGAATTAAAAGTAGAGCAAAGCCTTAGCTTCAATACAGTTTTTTCATTAGTTGCAAACTGCAGATAACATCTTTTGTCTGTTTCTTATTTTTGTTTTGAGAGGCAGACTTGCTGATATTCCCTTCAAACAGGAGCACCTGAGAGCTTCATCCCAAGTTGTTCTCAGTGATTTCCTTGCTAATCATTTCTTTCCTTAAAAATTTAGTTGAAACTCCATATCCACTTCTAATCATCAAATCATAGAATGGTTTGGGTTGGAAGGGACCTTAAAGATCATTTAGTTCCAGTGTAGGGAATTTTCTAAAGTCTGAGCTATAGTCTTTTTTTCATCCATTGATGTTTGTGTTACCATCAATATTTTCCTGCTGTGTCAGCCTGCAGCAAAGTCCTTGCTATTAAACTCTTACCTTCCAAGGTACAATAGGGAAGGAAACATGAAGGGAAATGCCCTTTTTCTGATCCCATGGAGGCCTTGAGAGCCGAGGCAGAACCAATCTGAAATACAGATGAGGTCAAAAGGATGCTCACAAATGCCACACGTGTCCACTCTCGTTGCAGCTGGAGCAGGATATTTGGCCAGGAAGGAAGCCACCCCCTCACCCCAGTGGGATTTCCCTATTCTGCAGAGAGTTCTGCAGTGGTATGAGAGTCCCACCACATCCTAAGCAATTCCCCATCTTCCTGCACCACCAGCAGCTGCTGCCTCACTGCTGAAATTGCTCTTGAGTTCTATGGGGAGCAAACCACAGCATGTTGGGCAGATATAGCAGCCTGAGCAGCTGGGATAGGCAAGGTCTGGCTGCTATAAGGAGTGCAGAACCCCTTGTTCGTGGGTTTTTGTTTTTTTTTTATGAAAGGAAGAAGTTTATTTTCTGACAAATGGACTTGGTTTAAACAACCTTACATCAGTTTTAAAGACGCATTTTGCTCATGAAGAGATCTTGTGTGAACTAATTTCCCTGGATGTGTTCAAGAAACATGTAGACGTGGCACTGAGGGACATGGTTAGTGGATGTGGTGGTGATGGGCTGATGGTTGGACTTGGTGATCTTGGTGGTCTTTTCCAACCTTAATGATTCTGTGATAATTCCCATTTGGAGTGCACATACGAAGTTCTACGTTGGTGAATTTGCTCAAATTCGGGGCTGAAACCAGAAAGTCTGTGGTCAAACAGTCAAAGGCAGCCAACAGCTCGACATGTTTTACACTTCAGGAGAGGTGGCAAGCAATGTCTGTAACAGCTTTAAGTTGCTTAAACTTTGTAGTTACGTAGGCTGGAAATATGAGGTGGAGCTGCACAAGTATGAGTGATTATTGATCAAAGAGTCCGAGCAGAATGACTGAAAATAAGGATTTGAGCTAGAGATCCTGAAAAGGAGCTGGAAAAGGACAAGACCTGGGAGATTTCCTTCCTCCTAATCCAGATAAGTCTGACTGCCACCCGACTACAGCTGAAATATCCTAACTGCGCTATTGATGTAAGCATGTTAGCTCACTCCTGTTTCGCAGATGTGCTTCTTTCTGCCCCTACTGTGAACAGTTCCCTTCTGATCATGCCCTGCATCATGTCTCATATGGCTTCTAGCCAGGCTGTGGAAGACACAGCACTAGATGCTTCTTGTTATGATTCTGGGGTTGGCTTGAGGAGATTAGGATTTTTTCTGACAGCATTATCACAGTTCCAGCTTCAATCTTCACTGTCATCCATGGAGGCTGGGCTTTCCTCTGGGCAGTAGCAATGCTGGAGCACTGTGAGCAAAAGCTGGGAGGTTACCAGGAAAGGAAATGCTTTGAAAATGAGATCTCCTACTTCTGCACAGTGCAATGGGCTATTTTAGGATCAGATTGTGTCAGAGATACGGCTGGGACAGGATTACTACAGCTGCCAAAGGAAATGCTGTTGTATCCAAAGCTTCTCAACACAGAAGACACTGTGCACAGAAACCCTCCCTGCTCATTGGTTCCTCTCCTCCCCATTTGGCACAGCCTCTGGACTCAAAAGACAGAATTTTCTGCAACCACAACCATTGGTTTCCAGCAGCACAAAGGTGCAAGCCCACCACTTGCTCCTTCCTAGATGAGTAAGGATTACACCTTTCTAGATGAATAATGCTCTGAATGATAGCAAGAAGAAAAGGTTGCAGGAGCAGACAAAACTCCAGCAGTCCTGGGTGCATTTATCAACATCACTTAGAAAACATCAGCTCCCATGGATATCACACCCACTTATCTGCATCACATTCAGCGATTTCCCCATCCAGCTGCAGCTCTCCAGCTATTTAAATGATGTCAGATGATTAAACGCACTATGAAAGCTGCTACAGTATGTGTCACAGCTCTGCTGAGTTTCACCAGAGCCAACTCCACTGAAATCCTCAGTTCGTAACTTTTCTCGTAAGCGACCTGTTGGGACTGACAGGCCGTGTACATCACCCAGACCTTCGGTGTAGAGGTCACATCTCAAGAGGCATCAGCCTTCAGCATGAGGTGCCCAAAAGCAATCACAGCAGCCCAGCTCCTTCAAGCTATGTCTTCATGCTATGAGCTGGAAAAGCTGCAAGCCGTGCTGCAAGGCCCTGCAGACCTTTGTCAGTCAGTTTGCTGAATGGTCGCTCCAGGAATTACCTGTGGATTTATTACCCTTCAACATAATTTGAGAAGAACGTTGCCTTCTCTATTCTTGTGGAGATTTACAACTGCCTAGAAACGGGCCCTTTTTCTTTTTTAATTGAATGATCTGTCTTTTGGGGAAATATTTTATTTTGTGCTGTATGTTTCAAGGTCTTTGACTGTGTCACTTTCACTTTATTTAGCTGCACTGTCACAGCGGCCTTGTGTACTGATAGCTCCACTATCCCTGGCAACCTTCATGGCTCATATGCTCATCTTTCCTTTTATGCATCTCCGTGATTCTTCCCAAACTGCCTCACAATACTGCTGCATGGCCCTAAACCAGGACTTACCTGCATGAGAGATTGTTCCAGAGATCTAGTATACATGGATTAAAAGTGCCTGTTTCCCCTTTCCTATAATGAAAGAACAAAGCATCATTCAAAGAGATGAGAAATAGCGATTTGTAATTTTACAAGAGAAGCACGTGCTCAATGTAATTGCAGAACATGGAGTTCTGGTATACTCTTAAAATCAAAAAGAGAGAAATAGTGATATGTTTAGAGATACAGGTACACATAGAGTGGCGGTACTGAAAGCTAAAAACAATTTCAGAGGAGAGATAAACACTTCATTATCTATTATATATAGGCAACTGATATTCCACCATCAGGGAAAAAGATATCAGAGCCTGTTTCCACCCCCTACAGATGTCTCCATTCCTAAGCCCTCTCAGAAAGCAGCTACCCCACCAAATGGCCATGGATCCTCCAGTACAGTGATGTCTGTGTTCCTAAGGAATAATAACAGCACTGAAGGCAAAGGAGCTGTCTCTTATTTCCAGAAATGTGTAACATCTGCCTATTGTGCCCTTGGTGGTACTTAGCACGGTTGTGCACACTAGAGCTACTGTTTAGAAATGATTTTCAATGATGCTAGTTCAGCAAGTGAAAAATATTATGTCTGAAAGAGGTCCAATTTGGTGAACTTTCATTAGAGCTGACTTCCAGCTCTGGTTGCCCTGGAAACACTGGGATGGTGAAGAAGTTGTATCTCAGGGCAGCTTTGTCCTTGGGGTTTGCTTGGCACTGAGTGCCTCAGCCAATGCAACCCTTGCTGAGACTTCAATGAGGGCATCGACTTAGCATGCTATAGAATCAGAGAATCATTTGAGTTGGAAAGGAACCTTAAAGATCATGCATTCTAGCTCCCCTACAATGGACTGGGACATATACAGTTAGATCAGGTTACTGATCTCACTTCAGGGAGGGTCAGATTTCTCCTTCCTGGAATTACTATCAGTTTGTGTCCAGCCCAGTCCTTTTGAGCTGAGTTTTCTTAGCTCAAATGCACATCTTGTGGCCGTGACTCACTCATTCCCCTAGGTGGGTGCAGACATGGAGTCTCTTATTCACCCTGACAAATCTGCAGAGGGAGCTCAGACTGCTCCCATATCCTAAAAGAAAGCTTGCAGTGGCTTTAGTCTTCTGGCTGCAGTATGACACTTTGCTACCTAGCACACAGCTGTCTCCAGCTGCATAGCAAGATGGAGCCAGACCAACTGTTCTCAGTTCTATTACCATGTTCCCACCAACATTCTCTGCTGCATGGCCTCAATGTTACATGAAACTGAGAAACTGCAAATTTACAGTTCTTGGTTGGAGTTACGTGTGCTCAGTTCCCCTCAGACCAGGAGCCTGTTTTGTTCTGCTCTCCAGGAAATGTTTTGTGGCCAAGTTCCTCCCTCAATTCCAAGGATTTAAAAAAAAAAATAAAATAAAAATGATATTTTCAACCAGAAACTAAAACTGCAGATTATGACGTATTTTAGGAATTAACGGGAATGTCTTCACTGCAGAGCTCTGCATCTGCCATGACAGTGAGGAGATGAGCACACACCAGCATATCACAACCAGGACTCAACCATAACTGGTATGCTCTTGTTTTTTGTTTTTGTTTTTTAAATAAGTATTTAGCCATTAGTATAGTTAATTATGATATTTTTTCTCTGAGGAGTACCTTCTGCTCAGGAATCTCTGCAAGCTTTTTCTGCACTGGTTTGATTGATGGCCTCATTCTGTGAGATACGTAGTACCTGTGACCATGGGCAGGTTACTTAGTAGCTCTTTAACTACACTGTTAAAATAATGAGGTTCACGATAACACCCTATTTTACCAACATGAAGATGCTATTCAAGCTTATGGGATGTCTACTTAGAAGAAGGTGGAGACCATATAGATACCCATAGAAAGAGACCCATGGAGAAAACAGAGGTAGAAGAAAGCACTATAGCTAGAAAACAGAACTTGGCAATCCTCAATGCTTGCTGTCAGACCACACCAGAGGCAAACTGGCTTCAAGCAACCCAATGTCGAAGTGGATTTGGACATTTGGTTATTGGGTAGGTTTCCATGGATATATTTCTGGCAGATACATTCAGGCTAAGTAACCACTAGGATTAAACAGAAGCTTTGAGTTAGATTTTTGTTCTCTCAAAAGTGAACTTCCTATTTGTTTTGTTATTAACAAGTACGTATGTCAGAAACATATTTAACATTATTATGCATGAGGTAAATAACTCAAGATTAAAGCAAGTTCTAAGAGTAGCTAGTGTCTACCTGATTTTGACCAACAGCCTTAGAGACATGGTTTAATTTTTAGGTATAATAGAACATCTAGGGTTGGAAAAGACCCATCCAGGTCCAAATCCAGACTGTGGGCAGAGTTGCCACCCACCAGATCAGGCTGTACAGGGCCCCATCCAGCCTGGCCTTCAGCACCTCTGGGGATGGGACGTCCACAGCCTCTCTGAGCAACCTGTTCCAGTGCTTTACCCCCCACTGAGGAAATAATTTCTGCATAACATCTAACCTAAATCTCCATTCTTTTTGTTGTAAACCATTAAAAAGGGGTAGATCTGTATGGTGCTAGGAGTTGGACTCAATGAACCCCATGAGTCCCTTTCACCTTTGGATATTCTATGATTTAGGGGGAAAAGCATCAGAATTTGATTCATTGTACTGATACATACATTGAAGTAGGTGTCTGTGGACAAGAAATCATGAACCTAGCAGCTCCATTACAAATTTATTGTCTAGACAGAGAAAGAAGCAATTATAGATAGTTAAAGGAACTGTGAAAAAATAACCACTTCTGAATATTTCTTTCCAATTTTAGTCAATAAAAGACATAACAGTGGAAAATTTAGTGTTTATATTTATTGTCTAAGTTCATAACTCTACATGTTAGAAACCTCATTTAGCTGAAAACATTGATGGGAGTGAGTTCAGACTGAAAGGCTGAAAGAAGTTTCAGTTGCAGACAAATATTCGTGCCTGATCTTTCATGCTCTTGCATATGCAGCTAATGGAAGCAGCATCACATTACTTACACTATGAATCTATGAATCTATGAATTACTTCTGCTAGGGGGGAATAACACAACCCAAATATTCAATCAATTCACAGAATAAGCCCTGTGTATAGATGCTAAACATATCACTTTGAGAAGCTTGTGAACTGAAAGCTGCTCTTCAAGGAAAATAAATAAAAATAAATACATTGAAGCAGTCCTATTTCAATATCCCTGAAAAGTCTAGGCCTAAAAATCTGATGGTTGCTTTACTCCCATTTAGATTAACAAACTTGTTGAAAAGCAAAAGAGGAGAAAGGAAAGAAAGAAATTGAAACTGAAGTGGAACAATGATTGAGGGAAGCTGGATGGGCACAGGTTAGAAGTAGTGTGGGTGAGAGAAGGGAGAAGAGTCAAATGAAGGAACTATTCAAAAAAAAGAAAGGGTAGAAAAAGGAAGTGGGATACAGCAGGTAGCAGACAGGAAAAGCTCAACCTTTTTCTTTCTGATCCAGAGTTTGAATACCAGCAGGGAGTCCCCTGTAAGAGAAGAAGACTGCCAGATGAAGAGATCAGATCTTTGAGAGGATGGAAAAAGCAAGATATCAGAAATGGAGCCAGGTGGGACTATTGGATTTGGTGTACTATATAGCACAACCCCTACATTTCACTTTGCTGCCCTTTTCCTTTTTGGCAAATGGTAGATTTCCCCAAAGAAATGCAAAGAGCTGGAAAATGATCTTGGATAGCATTGAGCCTTTCAGTGATAGAGGAAGGATTGCAGGGCTCAATGATCCTTACGGGTCCTTTCCAATTTGTGATATTCTATGATTCTATGAAAAAAAGGTCAAAAATGGACAGAAGGAAAATGGTTGAAAGGAGATTGTGTGATGGGAAGGTCAGAAAAGAAAGAAATGGTATAGATTAGGAAGTGAACTGAGTATGGTATAGATTAGGAAGTGAACAGAGTGTAAAAAAAAACACTATACCCAGGAGAGGATGGAGGAATGGAGTGAAGAAAAGGAAGAGGAGGACAAGTGTTCTGATGATGTCATCAGAAAAATTGTGCATCAGTGCTGACACAGCACAAGTTTGCTCAAACTAGAAATAAATAATTTATACAATCCTTGAGGAGATACTGTGGATAACCCTTTAGCATAACCCTAGGAACCACCAGTCCCTGTTTGCCCTCAATCAGTTTTAATGAGGCATTTTTCCTGCCTCTTCCTGTTATTTTTTGAGGTTTCTTTTGTTGTTTTTTTTGTGACTCCTTGCAACCTTTTTTTTATTCCCAGTAATTTTAGCACATGATAAGCTACTGGTAGCCTTGTTTGGCAGTTTGCAGTTAATTAGAAGTTCAGGTGGAGGCAGGGCAGTACTTGTGTGTTGAGTCTGAGTTTTGTTCCTACTGGACTGTTATGGATGCCACCAAACCATCTGTCCTCTCTAGAGCCCTTCCCTGCTGTTGGGTTGGGAAAGAAAGCAGGGATGGGTGAGCAATGGAGTTAAGAGATTTACACTTGAATATACAGGGAATCCCCTGGGTCCTGTCTCTGTCACCAGAGAGCAGAGCTCAGCACTGCTCCTCCAGTCCCTGTGAAGAGCTGCAGCTGCCATGTAGTCTTCCCTCAGCTTCTCTGCTCTGGGACAAACCAAGGGACTTCAGCCACCCTCTAGCATGTCTTGCCAACTAGATAATTCTCAATCTTCATAGCCCTTCTTTGGGCACTCTCTAACAGTTTTATTTCTTTCTTATATTGTAGTGCTCAAAACCACTCACAGTACAGTGAGATGACTCAGGTTCATCTTGTCAGAGCCCTGCTCCTTTTTACGTGCCTGTTGCTTCTTGCCCTGTTACATTATTGCAAGGTTCTTTCCCAGATCTTATCCAAGCTCTCTCTTGATGAAGTTTCACAGTATGGTTTCTGTTCCACAGACTAAGACTGGTCCCTTAAGATGTTTGTGTTTGTTCTCATGCATACAGATGAGAGCTTTATGCTGACAAAACATCTACATAGATAAGTTCTGAGGGCTTCATCTTTGTACAGTGAAACAGTACAGTCTGAAATAAAGGTAATAATCATAGAACCACAGAATCATTTGAGTTGGAAGGGACCCTGAAATGTCATCTTGTCCAACTCCCCTGCAATAAACAGGAACACCTGCAGCTCCACCAGTATGCTCAGAGTCCTGTCCAGCCTGATCTTGAGTATCTTCAAGGACAGAACATCCATCACCTGTCTGGGGAACCTGTTTCGGTACCTCACTATCCTTATTGTAAAAACACCTTCCATATATCCAGTCTAACTCTCTCCTCTTTCATTTAGAAACCATTTTCTTATCACAACAGATCATGCAAGAGAGTCTGTTCCCTCTTTCCTATTGTCCCCCTTTCAATACTAAAAGGTCATTCTCTGGTCTCCCCAGAGCCTTCTCTTCCTCAGGCTGGACAGCTCCATCTCTCCCAGCCTGTCCTCAGAGCAAAGTTGTTCCATCCCTAATAATTTGGGAAGTGACTCCTTTTTTCTCCCTCTGCTGCTCAATATGTTCATACAACAGATGCCCCAAGGAAACCAAAGCATCTGCTATCCTGTCAGCTGCTGGATGCTTTTAGAGTCTTGTATCACCATGATCTGCTCTTTTTTCTCTAATCTGCTGGGTGGAGGTAATGAAGATTTAAGTGCTATGAGAAAACCCATCTGTCCTTATAGAGTCACTAAGAACTGCAGAGCTGAAGATCTCTGTAATCATCTCCATGGGTGCTTCTGCCTGCAGCCAAATGGATTCCATATGGGAGGTCATCTGTCATGCAGAAGGCACCACTGTTAGCTGCCTCTCTAAGAAATTCTTCTTCTCTCCTAGATGAAATACTCTGCCACAGAGTCCAGCATGCTAACCTGCCGTGCAGGTTACAGTGGGGAGTGAGGTCTTTGGTGATTTCCTAAAGTACTATGGCCCCATTCATTTTGTTTTTCAGACTACAAGCAGCAAATGTTGCTATTTTATTTATTTTATTCTTGACATTTTCTTCTTTTTATGAAGGTGGTTCCAGTGCCTGGATACCACTGAGAAACGTCATCTTGAGTGAGGAGAACAGTTTGGAAGATATGCCACACCTGGGCTTTAATAATTGTAGGCTCAGGCCACAATCCAAGCAATTCCACTCTGCTCACCCATGCAACTGCTCTTTGTGTCCCTTGGGGGGCAGTCAGGTGTAATGAATTTAAAGTGAAAAAGGAGAGCACAATTAGAGATGCCAAGCAACTTTTTCTTAATGAGGGCATTCGTGGTGAGATGCCTAGGAAGACCATAAAACCTGTAGCACTGGCAGTTTGTCCAACCTGTTTCTCATCTCCCAGAAATAGCTGGGGGTTAGTTCATCTGGATCTTTTTTCAATACCCAACTTTTCAGCTCTGCTTTCTACCATTAAGTAGCAGCAGATGTTAAGATTCTGGGTATTTTCCAAAGCTACCCAATTAATAGTAGGTGCAATTAGCACCAGAATCCATACAGCTGGTTTAGGTGGGATGCAGTCCTGGTGTATTTCACAGAATCACAAGCATCAGAAGGGATCTCTGGAGAGCACCACCTGCTAAAGCAGGTTCCTTATCATAGGTTACAAAATATAACCACAGAGTGAACATCAAGTCTTTGAAAAACAGAAAAACAATCCTAGCTTCCTGTCTCTCCATGAGAGGTAGAGAGAGGATTCTAAAGCACACAAAGCAAAGAATACTGCTAGAATGTGTGGCTGTTTGCTACAATAGGAACATAACTTAATACTTACAAATGCTCCAGAATTATTAGTCCCTAATGAATTATCTAGACATATATCTAAGCTCAAATGTTTAGGAAAGTGATGAATATTACTCAGAGCTGCCAGCTGATGGATCACTGTCCGTAATCAGGCTGCGGTGGTTGAGTGAGATGCACATTTCCTGTAGCTGACAATGGATTATTCACATAGGATGTGAGGTGTAATTGAGTTAAGGTTATGGAAGCAAACATACTTTCTGGAATTTACCCAGTTTGAGTCACAGCATTTGGAAAAGATGAAGATGCATAATACAGGGATATTTTTATGCATTTGCACTAAACAACAATTATGATTAGGAATTCTGATGAGCTACAACAGTGTGATAGGAACAGTTTTGGTTCTTACTAGGATCTCCTTATATAAATGAGAAGCACAGTTCAGTGTTTGGGAGATACCAGTTTTGAACCTATTTCAAGAAACCCATGAGGAATTCTCTAAACCACGCAGCTGCAATGTGTGCAGGCAAACAGGATGCTGTTCTGTCACCAAAGGAATAACAAACAATTCCAAAAGAGGGGGTAATTGAGTTAAATATAACACCTGAAAAAATATACTAAGAATTCTTGCTTTTTTTGTGACGAGTCTACCTTTTTAATGGATAATAACTTAGACGAGTAATGACTGCAAATGGCATTCCTGCAAGAGAAGATACAGAAAGTTGGAGATAACAGCTGGAGAACAAAAGGACAAGTACAAGTTTTAGGAAATGAGATAAAAGAAAAGAGCAACTTAATGTCTAACATCATTGGTTTGTCTGCTTCCTAGGTCAGATCCTTGAGGTCTTAAATGCAACAAAAGAGGATTCCTAAGGAAGATTATAAGAATTGGAGAAAAGCATGTTCTGAAAGCAGACTCCCATTTTGCTGTAAGTGCATTTCAGGGACTTCCTGAAAAGATTGGCTTTGTGTATTAATAACCCTCAATCTCTCTCTCCCTTGAAGAGGCTACTTGAAGAAATGCTTTTGAAGCCACATAAGCTTTTAGTTCCCACAGCACTGAGTGGCAGGAAGTTCCCAAGTTTAACTACAGGTGTGGAGAGTCACTTCCTTCTGTTTGTTTTGAGCTCGATCTTTCCTATCTTAATTTGCTACTTCCTCATTCTGTTACTGGAAAAAAACAATGAAAAACCACTCTCTTATCACCTTCTCCATCATATTCTTGTTAGAGATTTCTCCTCACCATCTCTCAGATGGAAGAAGTGGACCAGTTGAGTTCTTCCTTATTCTCCCGTGAATCTTCTTAGCTCTACTGTTTACTTTCTTGAATGAGAGGACCAGAGCTGCACACAGGATTCAAGCTCAAAGGGTTTACGCAGTTGAATAACAACATGCTTTATCCCCTTCCTGCCAATTCACAGAATCACAGAATCATAGAATGTCTTGTGTTGGAAGGAAGCTCAAAGCTCATCCAGTTCCAACCCCCTGCTGCAGGCAGGGATGCCCACTGCTAAATCAAATACTAGATCAGAACCGTACATTTGATTTGCTTTATTGACTTGCTTTATTGATTTGTTTCATTGACTACTTCTAAACGTTTAGCTGACATCATCATGGAACTGGCATAGCCCTAGGTTTTCAATCCAGGCCGACTCAGGGCTATCACTTTATGCAAGAGTCAAGGGCTGCTGTTTCCTTTGGGCATCACTTCACTGCTCAGTAGCTGAGAGCTACCAAGTACTGCAATTCTTCACTGTGTCCTCATTTTAACACCTACAGTAGTTTTGTATCGTACCTACTTTGTCACTGCACTATTCACTGTGTGCTGGACAGCACACATCTCCAGGTGATACCACTGATCAGCCTATACGAGTCCTGACCGTGAGCTCCCCCTCTCTGTTTTCTAGATTTTAATATTGCTTTTATTCATTCAGATCCCTTCCCATTTATGCCTTGACATTCCTTACAAGCCTTTGATGAGAGATGCTGTCTGCAGCCTTTGGGAAATAAAAGCTGCTTGTATCAACAGGATATCCTTTATCCAAAGGCTTGTTGACACCTTCAGAGAACTCCAGTGGGGCCACGTTGCAAGACTTCCCTTTGTAAAAGCCAAGTGGACTCTTCCTTAACACATTACGTGTATCCATTCATCCACTAATTCCTTTTTTTTTCCCTGCAAGCTGCTGTAAAGCAGCAGCACAGCACCAATCTGCATTTAACTTCTCATGCTGCTGGAAGATCTGACAGAAGTCTGAAAGACTCTGACAGCAGCTCTCACTGGATCTCTGTTCTTCAGGTTGCAGCTTTCAGGTGCTGGAAGAGCAGGAGCTGGAATATTTTCCCCAGAATTCCCTCCTAGTGTTTGTTGTTGTTCTCAGTCTGATATACAAGTGGGCTCAATGACACTGAGAGCACAGCATCATTCCCCTGTATCAGGATTCCTCTACCTACCCCAAAACATTGTAAGCAAAATTACTGCACTCACCTCCACTCAGTTCCATCTCTGAGGGGCAGGAGATCCCTCTTTCTCATCCTGTTCCCTAAAATCCTGGGCCTGGGAGCACTGCCAAACGAGAGAAGAAAGCACCAGATGAGTTTGTTGCTGCCAGCTGCAGTTTTGCCCCAGAGGGAAAGTGATTATTTAGTGAGCACCGAAATGATTCTGTGCAGTGAATCAGGAACACGCTTATGGCTCTCAGGCAGCCAAACCTTCCCCTCCCTTTTAAGAGGAAAATCTGAGCAGGGGAGAATCTGACTTGATCGAAGAAACCAATGTGAATTATTTCCTCATCATTTAAAAGATGATTTGAGGGTCCGAGCTGCAAACTGATGGTTTTTTTCAGCAGTGATTTCATGGCAGAGCAGAGGACAGCCTAAATCATCTAGCCAGCTCCAGCCAGGTTCATGCCCCTGTCCTTCTGGGTTGTAAGGGAAGTTCAAATTTTAGAAAATACAGAAAGCAAAATAAATGATGGAAAAAAGAGCAGCTGCTAAACAGATTAAAAAAAAAAAAGCCTTGTGGCCTTTTCTGCAAAAATAAACAGCCAAAAGGTAAACAGCCATGCTTCCCTCTCATGAGGAGTACATTTCATCCTTTCTAGTTTTTAATGACTTCTGAATGAAGCAAACCACCAGCAACTTCAAGCCTTGTGTTGATTGCAGACATCCTCCTGCAGCCCTGAACTACCCCAAGGAATGTACTGCTGACTCTCTTCACAAAACTCCTTCCCATAGAATCACAGAATCCTAGAATCATTTTGCCCAGAGAGGCGGTGGAGTCTTCTTCTCTGGAGACGTTCAAGACCCACCGGGATGCCTACCTGTGCAACCTGGGCTAGGGAGCTGCTTTGGCAGGGGGGCTGGACTCAGTGATCTCTGGAGGTCCCTTCCAACCCCTACAATTCTGTGATTCTGTGATCATTGAGTTGGAAGGGACCCCTGAAAGTCATGTAGTCCAACTCCATATATTGCACTGGGCTAGCTGTACAAAGCTGACCTCCTGGGAGGCTTGGAGATGTGACAAGGTTCCTGTAGACACCAGCTGTTACACCTCAGTGACTCATGGTACAGGGTACATGAAGACAGCCTATGTCAGACTGAGTAACCAGGCCGGCACCGGCGTGACACCTGAAGGCACATACCTGCTCAGTGTGATGCAACCCAATGTGCCTTCATGCAGATGAGCTCAGGGCTCGATGTTATGCATTCCCAATGTTATAAATGTGAGTCACACTGTTTCCCCTCTCATGGACTCCACTTCTCTGCACCAAGGGGAAGCCTGGCATGCTCCTGCCTCAGCAGCCCTGGGATGCTGTCAGATTACCAAATCTTGGTTTAGACTACAGAGGTTCTGAGAACACCTACAGTGAAGGGAGATGGAATCTGTAGTCTGGCAGGTTCAGCTTATCACATTCTCTAAATCTCTAGTTTATCCCATTCCCTTAGGAAGGGCAAAGGAAAAGTAAATCTCTTCTGATTTCCCAGGACAATGAGCAAGGACATCCAAAGCTAGATGAGGTTGCTCAATAAGTTACTTCAATAAGGAACATCCATTTCCTCTGTCACTGAGCAACAGAATGGCTTGGGTTGGAAGGGACCTTAAAGCCCATCCAGTTGCAGCCCCATGCCACAGGCAGGCTGCCAGCCACCAGATCAGGCTGCCCTGGGCCCCACCCAACCTGGTCTTGAACCCCTCCAGGGATGGGGCATCCACAACCTTTCTGGGCAACCTGTTCCAGTGCCTCACCATCCTCTAAGTAAAAAAAAAATTCCTCCTAATATCTAGCCTAAATTTTAGTTTAAAACAATTCCCCCCTTGTCCTGTCACTATCAGACCACGTAAAAAGTTGCTCTTCCTCCTGTTTATAAGCTCCTTTCAAGCACTGGAAGGGCTCAATGCGGTCTCCCCAGAGCTTTCTCTTCTTCAGGCTGAACAAGCCCAGTTCCCTCAACCTTTCTTCACAGGAGAGATGCTCCAACCCTCTGAGCATCTTTATTGCCCTCCTCTGAACTCACTCCAACAGTTCCGCATCTTTCTCATTCTGGAAGCCCCAGGCTTGGACACAATGCTCCAGACTGGGCCTGAACAGGGCAAAGTAGATGGGGCAATCTCTTCTCTCTCCCTGCTGCCACCCCTCTTTTTGTGCAGCCCAGGATAATGTTGGCCTTCTAGGCTGCAAGAGCACACTGCAGGCTCATGTCCAGCTTTTCAACCATCAGAACATCATCCATCAGAACAGTCCTTCTTAGCTTTGATCCAGTCCCTTCCACTATATAAAGATGGAGCCATAATTAAAAATAAGGGATTGAGGAAAATTTTAAGTGAAAACTTAAGCTTTATAAATTTAGAAGACCAAGATCCATCTATATCTTTGACTGTAGGTGAATGATTGTGAGAATAAAAGAAGTCATTTTCATATATTTTAGAGTAAATGAAAAAGCAAGTAAGATAACATGGACCATCACCTCAAATACCAGCACAGGCACAGAGCAACTGCCATGACTTTGCCACAATAAATGGTTGTGCATGCTGAAATGCAAGTCATCAGCAAAGCATGGAAAATGGTCATCTCTATCCCAAGAGAAACAAAAGTAACACACATCCTTAGCCTCCTCTGGGTGCTCTTCCCAAAAGTTGGCCCTGAAGTTGTTGTAAAGGCAGCAATTACAAAGTGATACCTAAGAGAAATCAGTGACTCAACTATTTGTTCCACAAGATGCCCAGGAAAGTATGACCTAAAAGAACCTCCTAATAGGTAAAAGCCTATAGGGAGATATGAAAAAGTGTTCAATAAATTAACAAAATGCCTTGTAAGTCATGACTGTCCTACTTAGGAAAGTATCAGATGAATTCAATTTCGTATTTTAGGCTTTTCTACTTTCTTGTTACTGAGCATACGCTGGACCTGTACAAAGCATACATTTTATGCACCAGTTTATTGACAGTAAAAACAAAAGGAAAAGCTGACATATAGCTGCTACAATGACCTGTGCCCAGCCTGTACTTTTCTTCCAGATATCTACTGAGATATATTCCAATATGCAGAACAGACTCTCTTCTTTGCAGTGCAAAGAGCTGTCCACGTTCAATCACACATGGAAATACACCTTGAAAGTAACAGTGTTCTCTTATGGGTCTTCACAACCCACTTCTTGTCCAGCTGTAGAGGTGGCTGCTCATCTAAGGGAGCAACAGAACTAAAATCACACTGGCTCCATTTGCTTCCAGCTCATGTTTGCTCCTTTTTGCCTCTGGCTTGGTTTGCAGCACGGAATACTCGTATAAACACAAATTGGAAGGAAATACCCAGGGAGTAGCTGCCTGATATGGAAATGAGCTTAGAGGTCATTTGTGAATATCTGCAAAGGACACCGAGCTCTGGATTCACTTCTTCAGCCAGCAGAGATAAACCCCGATGTGTGATTCATGTGTCCAGTCAAAACTGACAGCACGCTTCATTGGGAGCTGAAGCTCATTACCATGAGCTGCTAATGGATAAGTGATAAGCCATGGCTTACTGGAAGGAAATTGTGTGAGAAATAAGGAATATATGTGATAAAAGTAATAACCTGATAGCTCCTGAATAAGAAAATAAGTTGCATTTGTTGAACAAATTTCAGTACATCCCTTCTCACACTGGTGCTAAAGGGAAGCTGTTACAGAATACACAGCTCTGCAGGGTCATGGCGAGCTGTGATTTTACCCTTTAAGCACTGCCAAGAAGAAAGTCTGGCTCCCCAGTGCCATCCCTGACCCCACTGTGCATCCTGAAACTTCCATTTCACCGCCTGCAGCAGCATCAGCCCTCAGGATGTAATAGAGACATGCAGCCCTCTGAACCTGACCCCCCTCACCTTCAACAACAGCCACCCATACAAAACAGGGCAGAACCTCATTTTCACCCTCCTAATGCCACTTTGGAGTCACCGTCCCTGGAGGTGTTCAAGAAGAGGGTAGATGTGGCACTGAGGGACATGGTTTAGCAGTCATGGTAGTGAGGGGTCAACAGTTGAACTAGATAATTGTAGTGCTCTTTTCCAACTTTAACCACAGAGAGAACAGTGATGGATGACAGAGTGAAAGCAAAAGGCTACGGGGGGAAGAAACATGGAGTTGTGAACAACTGTGAGAATTAATTTCTGCCATTAAATATGGCTCATCATATGAAGTGCCTGAGACCCATCTCAAAGCCATGTCCTCTCGCAGTTCATTTTAAAAGTATTAGTTATGTCTTGAGATCACCTGTAATTACGTGAATGCCTCGCAGGCCAGATCAGCTGCTGGGGGGCAGCCCTGTGAACCTGCAGCTGATTAATTAGTGCTAGGCAGCACAACAGCTGCTGTCAATAAAACAAAACTGGAAGGGCGCTGGGGGAAGCTCTGCATTGCAACAGGTGCTGGTGTGGGGCTTAGCTGTGGGCCGGGGGAATAGCTGGCCAACACTGCTGTAAAGCTGCTTGGATGTTTTTTGTATTGATTAGCTCCGTGGAGATAAATGGGAGGGATGTGAAGGAGAAGGACTGTGCTGTTGTCCCTGCTCTCAGTGCTCAACTTTGCACTGCTGCGGGTGTTGATGTGGAAAGCAAGAGTCCTGATTTACTGTGTGTGAGCAGAGCATGACAGGGAAGCTTCTGCTGCTGCAATACTGACCTGGAGGGACAGGGAGATGTGAGCAACTGTGTTTGTGAACATGCATCATATTGATCAGTGAACAGCTATGACTGCTGTAGTTATATGCTGTGTCCATACAAGTTACGGAGACACACTTCAATTAAGAGAGAGACAAAAGAACCTTCCTGTCCATTAGGACTCACAGAAATGGGTTAAATCTCAGACACTGCTCTCACTGAGGTATATTGTTCATATATGCTCTTGGCTTGAGCCAGAGCTCAGGAGATGACAGCAGCAAAGCCAGTGGTCCTGCGGGGTTAGGCAGGTCCTATCATAGACAGAAGGGTCTAACGAAAAGCCAAGTGTGAGAGAAAGGATGAGGACAGTGCCCTGGTGACCTGCTTCCATCAGACATGGTGTGCCAAGCCAGCAACTTTGTGTGGTGATACAGAGAATCATAGAAGTATTGAATGGGAAGGGATCCTTAAAGGTCATCTAGTCCATCTCCCTTCACACCTACATCCAGAGCACCACAGGCAGAGTGGCACAGCTTCTTCTCATGCATGACATGCATTGTGTATCCTTTACATGCTGTGTCTTTTCCCCAGCCTGAGGGATCAATGGTGTTATTTCTGCTCCAAGCAGTGCAGCAGGAGAGTGCTTGATGCACATACATTTCTACATTCAGGTCATCCCACAACAAAAAGGAGACTCACTGACGTTGCTGAAATTCCATTCAATCCCCAACTCATACTTGAAGAAAAACTATTCAGGTTTCTTTTGTTTACTCTTAGGGATTAGGATTAGAAGTAATACACTGCTTCATGTTCACATTTCTCAGTTCTTAGAACATTCCCTAGGTTTATGTGTATTTGGTTGTCTCTCAGTCCATGTTTTTTCCTTTTAGGCTCTTAAATAAGCTGTTATATATTGACTTCCTCTAAACTGAACCCAGAAGTGCTTACTAGACTGAAAAAAGCAGCACCAGATGGCTCCAATATCATCAGCCTAGAAGAATTTCTGTTCTTCAACAGGCACTAAATGTGGCTGAAAAATCAGCAGGATGCATAGTCACATCACCTCTAAGAGGCTTTGTAATTGCACTCAGTTTTGCTGCGGTGAAGAATGAGGATAAAAAGCTCAATATATTACACTTAAACTGGAGCTAGACTCCATAAATAGAGGCACTAAGAAACACTGGCTGATGGCTTAAAGGCAGTGCCCTGGGACTCAGAACTTTGCTCAGTGGAAAAGGAGATGACAAGCTACCTGAGTTCACCCTGGAGTCTCATCCATGAAAATCTACACTTCCAAAAATGCCCAGAGACAGAGGATCTCCTATCTAAGAAGGTGTGAAAGGGCCCAGTTCTCAGAAGTGTCTTCAACTTACTAGCCTAGTGCAGGACATTCTGAGGCTCTTGATCCTTGGGTGTTAGTGCAGAGGGTCATCATGGGCCCTTCTGACAGCTGGTGGCCATAACTTGACTGCTGCCTCCCCAGTTGCCCCCAGAACACTCAGATTTGCCCACAGCAAGTCAGAATTCCTTCTCATACCCTTGACAATGGGCTTCAACAAAGCCTGTGGAGAAGGACAGACTTTGGTGCAGGATCTGCCTGTGGCTTATGACAGTCAAGCTTTGACAGTGGTATTCTCTATGATTTTTTACCTTTACTCATCACCACACACACTTGTTTTTAAAATCTGAGCAATGTAAAGCACTAGAGGATCTCTCAACAATTAGAAACCGTAGTTCCATCCCAGTTATCTGCAGATGAATGCCAACCATTTGCTCTTAACTGGCAGGTCCCCAACCACTCATTTTTCTGTCGTTCAGTGCTTTTCCCGAGTTAGCTGGATGTTTCTGTACAAAGCAGTCACTGGGCTGCAAGTCCCTGCCCAGAACACATTGAGTGCTATTACACAGCCAGCATTGCTCATTTGCTCAGCTCTCTCAAGACGAATCAAATAGCTGGGTACGTCCTCCTGCTGCCCACAGCTTAAATTAGAAAGAATAGACCACAAGAACAACTGCAGTGGTAGGAGAAGTGACTACAAAAAAGGAAATAATGTTCCTTTTAGAAACCCCTGTTCCAGAAAGGGAAATTGTAAAAGTAGTACAGGATATTTTTGTTACTGCTTTTTAATTTGAAATTTCATCTCTGAAAACATTTGTGGACCTGGAGTGTTGTGCAACGTTTTTGCTGCACTGTGATGATTGCTAAAATTAGCACAGTAACAAGTATCTCCAGAGTGGGTTGCATATAATTAATAGGAAGCTAGAGGAAAAAGGAATAATTGCATGCTTATCTAAATACAAGTTCAGTCCTGGAACCAGTGCTAAGGCCACACTGAAGGGAGGCATTTCTATTCTTTCCAGCTGAGTAATGAACAATAATTATGTGCCTGTATTGCAAATTCTGATTTCCAATCTGAGATTGATCGCAGTGCAGGGAGGTACAAGAGGCTTGATAGGATGATAGGGAACTTCCTTAATTTGCACCAGGGGAGGTTCAGGTTGGATATTAGGAAAAACTTCTTCTCAGGAAGAGTGGTGAGGCATTGGGAACAGGCCCAGGGAGAGTGGTGGAGTCACCATCCCTGGAGGTGTTCAAGGAATGTGGAGATGTGGTACAGGAGGACATGTTTTAGTGGGCACGGTGGGGATGGGTTGATGGTTGGACTAGTTGACCCTAGTGGCCTTTTCCAACCTTAAAGATTCTACGATTCCTATGATAAGGAATTGTAATTTGATTCCAGTCTTTCACTGCAAATTTGGAGATAGTTGCTTTGCAATTCTAGCTTGCTTCCATCCAATGACAAAACACTTCATAGACTTAAACTTCTCCTCGTGTAGGAGCTGTGCGAGAGCTATGCAACACTTAACTTAGGTTTGTACCCACTTTAAGAAAAGTCACAGTTTCTAAGTGAGGTTTCAACACTGCATGGGAGGAAGGAGCAAACCTTCCCCAGGTGGACTCAGAGAGATAAAGTATCAGGACAAAGCCTCCTACACCCCAGGCAGGGCTGTATGTGCTACGTATGGCATGATGAGCTCCCATCTTCCATCTCACTGAAGCCACAGAATTTCTTACATGCAGCAAGAGGGAGGAGCAAGTCCACACATGTGCTTTCATTCAGTGCTTCTCAGCCTTGTGCTTCCCCACACATACACTGTATTAGAGCCTCACAATATTGCCAGATGCACAGCTGAACAAAAGTACCAAAATAAATTATCGCAGCCAGCGTTTCACTTAGCTGCTATTATTAATCATTAGCAGTAGCTATTGCTAATTAATGTCATTACGCATCTCAACTATTAATCATAATCTACTGACACAAGGCATATTGTTGGAAAAAAAAAACAACAAAACAAAACAAGTGAGCAACACCCAAACTTGAAAATGATGCTAGGCAGCATCTGCAAATTCATACAGAATCACAGAATCATTAGGGTTGGAAAAGACCACTGAGAGCACCTAGTCCAGCTATCAACCCATCCCCACCACCATCAGGCCACTCATCACCACGCTGCAAACTTCATACTGAGTGTAAGCTGATGTTCCTGCCAGGGCTGTGTCTCCTTGCTCATGTTTAAGCAATGAAGCCACAAAGCTGGGCATACAGAGATTGGGTAGTATAGTATTTCTTAATGATAGCTTTTAACCATATGGGATATAGATTTCAATTAAATTCATTGTCTTTCCTCTCGCACTGCCCTGCTCCCCATCAAGAAGACCCCATACTGCTGTCTTTACATCAAAGCAGGCTTTTAAAAAGTGTTCAGCTATTTTGTTTAAATACAGGCTGTTAGACTGCATTCAAAAATCACAGAGGAAATGCCCGTGACCTTTGCTGGACTTGATGATCTTTCCAGCTTGGGATATTCTATGATTGTTTGTTAGGCAGAAGATGCTACTAACTGACTCTAATGAATTTCTGGTCCACAAAGACTGCAAAATGCGACAGTACAGAAAAGCGACACCAGACTTCTGCATCATTTGGATTTGTTTGTCATTAGGATCCAAAATTTCTTTCCTTCAAGAAAAGAAGGAAGGAGGGATTTCCATCATTTTGCATTTTAATCACAAATGGAAATCGAAATGCAGGTGGTGTCTGAAGGTGGAATCAGTTCTGTAGCTCACAAAATTGAGTTGCCCCGGACCTGAATCTTCAACGCAACCCCTGAACCAGGCAGCAGGGAGCCATGAGCACTCTGCATTCCCTGCAGCATGTGAGAGCTCACATACAGCTGCCTGCCTCCGTACTGATGAACCTGGAGGGTGCCAGTCTCCAAGCTGAGAGCTATAGGCAGTGGTTTATACAGACGTTCACCGTGATGATAAACTTGGGAAGGCTTGATGTGAAGAACAAGATGCATCAGCTGGCTTTGGGCCTGCAGATATGGGGACAACAAATTGCCAAGGAGAGTCATACAGAGGAGAAGGTGTCACCCCTCTGAACTAAAACAATGGCTGCTGCATGTTCAGATGGCCAAGTCTACATCTGCTGCGAGAGAACGGGGCTGTTGGTCACAGTGGTGAGCTCATTAAAATAAGATCAATAGAGATTTAATCCAATGCTGAGGATTATTTGAAGTGGAATGCTCAATTAAGTGCAGAGAAAAAAAAAAAAGTAACATGGCAGATGAATCACCAGCTGATTCCCCCTGATTTCATTGGAATTTAGCCTTATATCCGGGAGGGCTGATAACTAAGGCACGGCTCTGAAGAACAGCTGATGCTGGGCACAGATGTCAGCAAACACAGGTTAAATGTGCCACAACATTGCCAAAAACAGAAGAGGCTGCCCTGGCAGGTAGTGGAGTCACCACCCCTGGAGGTGTACAAGAAAAGTGTAGATATGGCACTGAGGGACATGGCTCAGTGGGCATGGTGGTGATGGGTTGATGGTTAGATGAGATCTCGGTGGTCTTTTCCAACCTTTATGAGTCTATGAAAAATTCTGCAGCCAAGTCTGAAGGTACACAGCACGTGGCTGGGTTTATAAGACTGTCAGTTTTTCCTCCTACACACAACAGTGGCTGTAAGAAAAATAGAAAGCTGCTAAGGTGAGGATGTGCATGAATGGGATTTACTGAAGCTCCTGGAAAAGAAAGAGTGTTAAGTGAGAAGGGTGCTACACAACTGGCCTATTCACAGAGTCATAAAATCATTAAGGTTGGAGAAGACCACTAAGATCATCTAGTCCAAGAGTCAGCCCATCCCCACCATAGCCACTGTCAAGTTCTTCTCCTTTCCTCTGTAATCACAGCCATCTCTTTCCTCCCCCTTCCCCAAAATGAAGCCCACTGTCACCTCCTCGCACCCGTCCAAGCAGCAGCCACCAGGAGGTCAAGGAGGATCCTGCTTTGAATGAAACACTCCATTCTCCAGGCGCAAAAATGCAGCACCAGGCAGCAAGCCAGGAAAGTAAGAAAAGAGAAACATCAGTCATTAATTAAAACAAGCATTGCTTGCTTTCAATGAACAAAATGATGCTGGAAAATATCATAGTGATGACTGCTCACTCTCCTGAAGAGAAGAACATGCTCCAGCCCGACCAAGGGCACAACGAGCGGCGGCACGGCTGCAGGAGAGAAGAGGCAGCAAACGATGCACTCCCCAGTTTTGCTAATTGGAAGGCTCAGGGCCCCACACCGCATGCAGAGAGAGGAATTAATGGTAACATGAGCAGCTCTGTGGCCTGTTGGCACAATATCACAGCTTTATTTTTGTTGTTTTGTTTTTTCCAGTGAGCAGCATTTAATCCTTGCCCAGGCATTTCAAGGCAGAGCTGTCATATTTCTCCCACGTGGCAGGACACCTTCCCACGCTGTTTCCTAAAGTCATGATCTGTAGGAGCCCAGCAGCATCAGGTCCAGCCTATCCCAGCCTCCCCCACGCATCTTCTCTGAAAACCTAACCATCCCTAAGGTTTACAAATGGCTCCAACAAGTCCAGCAATTCAACATCCTGAATCCTAAACACATCTCCAGGCAGGATATTGTTAGCAGATCATGGAACAGTGCTGCCTTCAAGGTTCTTACTACTACTTTACACCTCAGACCGAGAAAGGCCAAGCACAGTTGTCTTCCACTGCCTGCTACCACCTGCCAATGGCCCTGCTTGTTTGCTGTTCATTGCTATTGCCCTCATTACTTATCACTATTATTGTCACCATATATCAATCATAGAATCATTTGAGTTGGAAGGGATTCTTAAAGGCCACCTGTTCCAACTCCCCTGCAACGATCATGGACACCTACAGCTCCATCAGTTTGCTCAGAGCCCTGTCCAGCTGACCTTGAATGTCTCCAGGGATCATCCTCCACCTCTCCTGGCAACCTGTGCCGAAGATTCACCAGCCTTACTGTGAAGAATTCTCCTTATGTACAATCCAAATGTCCTCTCTTTCAGTTTGAAACAATTCCCCCTTGTCCTGTCCCAGCAGATCCTGACAAAGTATCTGTCCCCATCTTTCTTATATGATTCAGAGCTCCCCGTGCCCACCAAGAGCATGGTCTGGCTGCCTGGGAGTGTGATTGCTTTCAGTGGCACAAATAGATGGGAATTTGACAGGAGCTGCCATGGGGAGCAAAGCACAGTTCTAGGGATGCGCTATTTTGGGGAGTGTGGGAGAAAGACCCAAAAAGTGCTTTAACTTTGTACAGAGTGGTTTAAAAAAAAAATAAAAAGAACAGTGCTCACTGGAAAGAAAAGGGTAAACGATGAGAAGTTAAAAAAAAGCACAACAAATTTATATATAGTATAGATCTGTGTGATTGGCATTTCTACAGTCATAAATTCCACATGACTTTCTATAATGTTCTGGTGCTCTTTTCTCCTGGGGTTGTTTTGAGGCTACTAGAGGAGACCGGCCATGCCCAGCTTCACTGAAATGCGAAGCAGACGATGCTGAGCTCTGTAGATATGACTCCATTCCCATCACACCATTAACCTGCAGCAGCCAATGGAAAGCAGCAGCTCTGTCGGCGTGTGGTCTGCCAAGTGCCAAGACCGTGGAATCATAGGATGATAAAATCATGAAGGTTGGAAAAGACCTCTGACACCATGTAGTCCAGCCATCCAGTTACCACCAGCATTGCCCACTAAACCATGTCCCTAAGTACCACATCTGCATATTTCATGAACACCTCGAGGGACGGTGACTCCAGCACCTCTGAGAGCAGCCAGTTCCAGGGTCCAACCTGAGATATCTCCATAAGGAGACCCTGAGTGACCAATCTCTGCTGCTGCTGAGCTGCAGAGAATGCTTCCGCTTGCTGTATCTTTGCAAGAGCTGGAGTGAGGAGAAGCTTCAATGAATGAAGACAAATGCCCAAGCTATAAAGTTTCAAGAGCAAGAAGCAGAATTCAATACAGAACTGGTGCAGCCCCAAGCACCCTGCTTCGTCACTATTCATGCAGCTCCTTAAAAACAAGCCACTTCTTGCAATTTGCTGGCATTGCATGAAACACAATGCCCCCTTCCATTCTTTCTTTCTGGGCTTTTTATTGAAACCAGACATTCAGAAATATGCTGCTTTATTGAAAACAGGACATGGGGACAGTTTTTGTGTGACAATATTCTCATTGTGATCTGATCCTGGTGGCAGCTCATTCTTCTCCAGGACATAAACAATGAAGTTCTCAAACAAAGACGGTTCGCACAGCAGGAGAAAGGATGTTGGAGGTCACAGCTCCTTCCTTAACCTCCAGTAAGGTCAGGAAGAAGAGACATGGCTGTCCTGCTTTCCTGGGAGGGCATTCACCAAGCCCAAGGAGGTGGATGGAGAAGCAAGGTGAGGTTCACAAAACCACACAGCTTTGAGTTTCAGCCCACTGTGCTGCACTGAAGCTGTCCCAGTGAGGTCCAGGTTTGGTCTGAGGGGCTCTTCCATCTCTACTGTCCTCCAATTTAAAGAGTAATTTTGTCAGACCCATTCTTTTTTAAGCTTCAGTTTTTGCCTTCCTAACTTTTTTTTCTTCTTCCTTTGTTTTTTGGTTGGTTTTCCTTTATCTTTCTTTCTAGCCATGACATCAACACAAAGTGAAGGGTCCATGTGCTACAGAACATTGTGAAACCAAGAAGTTTGATTCCCTCTGAATGTATGCCTCTTGGGTGTTTGGATTCATTTTTCTTAGTGGGAAATATTGGTGGTAGGTGGACTGTTAGGACTAGGTGATCTTCTGGGGTGCAGACCTTTTCATAAAACAGTGTCCAGCAAAACCCACAAACCAACTGTAAAAAGCTGAGAAATCTCCCTTTCCCCTTGTAATTTGTAGTCAAGAGTCACAGAATCAGTTTGGACACTAAGTCCAACCATCAACCCAACCTACCACATCCCACCACTATCCCATGTCCCTTAAAGCCATGTCCACATGGCTCCTGAACACCTCCAGGGACGGGGACTCCATCACTTCCCAGGGCAGCATGAATTAGGGTTAGGGAAAAGCAGGCATTTCTCTTTGTCCCAAGGGTTCTCATGTTCTTTTTCTTGTTCTTTTTTTTTCACTCCGCTCCAGCCCCTACAAGAACTCCCCCACACCCACACCAGGCAGCACTGGCTGTTACAGCTTAATTGCTCTTAGCAGATTATCCACGGTGTGTCCTTGCTTCAGGGTTTATCAAGGACATTTCCATATCTACGTCCAATTATTGCTAAGACTGTATCTTGGAAACCACGTGGCAAAGCAGGTGTTCCCTGATCGAAACTTCTTAATGAGTCTGACTTTTTTGGTTTTGTTGGCTTTGTTGGGGTAAAATTAGGGTGGTTTCACTTCCCTGACACTTCACATATTCTTTTACAACTAACTCATGGTTCTAAAACAGCGACATAGGAGGGTTTGCTTTAGAGCTGAGCTATTTGGCGACTCCAGTAAGGTCACGTGGCTCAGGTGTGCATTGGGGAAGAATCTGATGGCTTCCTTTGGTATCAAATTCATCTAACATAAAACCCTGGAAGCCTTCAGCTGCCGAGCTCTGCTTGCACTCAGGAGTCATTTCAGGTAACACAAGCCTAAAGTGCAGGCCAAACTAAGGCAAATTGTGACCAGAACAATTTTAACACTTCAGTATAGAAAGAAACAGTGTCATTCAAGTCTGGTTTGAAATAGCCAAGTTTCATCAACAGTAGAGAGTCCCTCATGTTAACACACAGAGAAATCTCAGCGCACCTCTCATTAAGAAGAGCATCTCTGCAGCTCCTTCCCTTCTTCCCAAACCTGCAGACCAAACTGCATGTGTCCTGTTTCTAGTGAATCACTTGATAGCATAAAGGATTTAGGTGAGTATTGGGTACATGTGGGGTGTGAAACTGCAAACTTGGGCTGACAACAACCTCATGAAGTCCAGAAAGGAGAAATGCAAAGTCCTGCATCTGAGGAGGAACAACCCCAGGCACCAGGCCGTGCTGGGAGCACCCAGCTGGAAGCTGCTCTGCAGGAAAGGACCTGGGGTGCTGGCTCTGCTATGAGGAGAGGCTGAGAGAGCTGGGATTGTTCAGCCTGGAGAAGGGGGGACTCAGGGAGATCTCATCAGTGTACATAAATACCTGAAGGAAGGGCACAAAGGGGATGGAATCAGAGTCATGTCAGTAGTGCCCAGCGAGGCGAGGCACAAAGTGAAGCTCAGGAGGTTCCTGCTTGAGCAGGCGTTGGACCAGATGATCTCAGAGTGCCCTTCCAACATCTTTGACTCCGTGATCCTGTGGAAAAGCAAGTTAGAACCTGGTGGCTTTGGTCTGTGTTGATATGTACTGATGGTCAGCCTGTGTGAGAGCAGACAAGAAATACTGAACCACTGAAGAGAAAAATCATCTGTGCCTACAAGAACAGCATTCCCAGTGCCTCCATTTGACTGTGATAGGCCCCAAACAGGTGGCAGCCGAGAGGGGCAAGCATGGGGCCACTTTTCTTTTTACAAAGCAGAACATAAAATTCAGTCACTTGAGCTGGCTGGGGGCCGTCTGGTACTGTTAAATTTTTTAATAACTTTCTCAGCTGGAGCCAAAGTTCCTTTTGATGTGGTGCTGGTTTCATTAGCACTCGTTCAAGGTGAATACCTGATTAGTTATGGGGAGCAGAAGGTTTTTTTTTCCCCTTTTTCTTTTGATTTCTCATAATGCTCACTGTAAACAAAAGACACCTGTGACCTTACCATGTCAGAAACACAGTGAGCAGTGTCAGACTGTAATAAGTGAGTTTGTGCATGTTTGGCAGCTCAAATGATCTAATTCACACAGCCACGGTTGAGCTTTTTGAGCTAGCTATTTCCATGCTGCACTTTGTGTCGTTCTCAGTCATTAGGGTCTCTCCTGAACCCCAGATTGTGGCAGGATGGTTGAGCACAAGAATCTCATCACTCTGCAAGGCAACTGCTCCTCTGCACAATGGCCACGAAGGGTGTGTGAGCACGAGGTCTGGACATGGGTGTGATTTCTGCACCTGTATAAATACAACAGAGCTATGCAGATGGATGAGCATCAGCAAGAACAAGGCCTCTTTTTTCTTGCAGTTTTCAGCCGAAATGCACCTATTGAATCACTTGTATTTCATCCTTCTGACATGCTGGGTATATCCTAAATATAACACTTCTTTCTCTGGGAAAGTACAGTCAGGAGTGGCACAGGTTATTGGGAAGGGAAGGGAAGGGAAGGGAAGNCTGGTGGGCACGGGGGGGTCCTGCCAAGGCCTTTCCCTTCCAGCATCCACAGAGCCAGGCAGTGCCTGTGCATGGCTTTGCCCCCAGGGGTGAGCAAGCAGAGGGGCAGGATCCTGCTCAGGGCTGGGGGAAGGAAGGAAGGAAGGAAGGAAGGGAGGAAGGAAGGAAGGAAGGAAGGAAATGAAGAAATCTGACTGCTTGCAAAATTCCTCAGGTTTTGTTTTTTGCCTTCTCTCCTGATTCTGAAGATAGAAGACATAATAACAGCTCAGGAGGCTTCCCAGAGATGCTACAAGCTGTCGACTGAATTTCAGGCCAATTTAGACATTATTCCCATGCCCTTTCCAGAACCCATCAATATATTACTCAGGAATAAGTTCAACTACTGGTGCAAAGGGAAAGAAATGACTTTACCCCTCTTTAGAGTAATAGTATAATCATAACAGTAAGCTCTTGCAAAGCCATTCTCCCCAGGAGATGCCCACGAACTCTGTGCAATATTTGTTTACAGTGGAGATGTGGAGGCACAGGGTGGTAATAACTTACCTGTTGCCATTTGGCAGAGCTGAGAGAAGGATCTGGGTCCCCCTTGACATTAGGGACATTAGGACTTAAGGACATGGTTCAGTGGGGCATGGTGGTGACAGGTTCACTGTTGGACAAGATGACCTTAGTGTTTTGTTTTTTTCCTACATTAATGATTCTTTGATTCTATCTTTCTCTCAGCTTTAAGCTCCCAGAACTGCCTGCTCTTACACCTTTCAGCCCAGGATTCAGGCTACCTGGTGCAAACTCCATGAAGAACATCAGCTCACACACCAAGTTATCCCTTGATCTTCTTTTAGGCAAACTGAACTCAGAGCTCCTAAATCTGCAAGATATTTTTGGTGGGCCTCAGATCGTGTCTTGCTTTTCCTTCCCACCAACACTAGCTCAGCACAGTTCCAACATTTTCTAAACACAAACATGCAATGAGATGTTGCAGTTCAGCCACCAAAGGGAAAAGTTCACTATCACACTGCTCTCCACCTTCCCTGGCTATTAGGCTGCAGTCATGTTTAACTTTGCATCTGTCTTCTCTAAGGTAGATCTTATTTGCCTCAATCAGCTTTTTATTAAGTCATTGATCTCATGCTTTTTGATATTGCCCCTCTTTAGGAGGATGGGTTTTTAATCAAAATTGTCCTCTCGCATCACAGTGAAATCAAGGTGCTGGTCAGCTCTAGAAATCCTCTTACACAAAGTCTGACTTTTGTTCTTTGCTATTCTGCTTCAGCACTTGGAAATTACCCCCTTTGAACTACACAATATATTCATTACCACGTCGGGCCATCCTCTGCCTCCATTAAAACAGGGTCTCAGTCTCAGTTCTAAGACACCATCATCATCTTCCAATGCACAGACCAATCTGTCAGGATGAAATCCGAAATGCTGTTATCTCATGTTGGGTATAATATCTTCTGTGCTNCAGGCCAATTTAGACATTATTCCCATGCCCTTTCCAGAACCCATCAATATATTACTCAGGAATAAGTTCAACTACTGGTGCAAAGGGAAAGAAATGACTTTACCCCTCTTTAGAGTAATAGTATAATCATAACAGTAAGCTCTTGCAAAGCCATTCTCCCCAGGAGATGCCCACGAACTCTGTGCAATATTTGTTTACAGTGGAGATGTGGAGGCACAGGGTGGTAATAACTTACCTGTTGCCATTTGGCAGAGCTGAGAGAAGGATCTGGGTCCCCCTTGACATTAGGGACATTAGGACTTAAGGACATGGTTCAGTGGGGCATGGTGGTGACAGGTTCACTGTTGGACAAGATGACCTTAGTGTTTTGTTTTTTTCCTACATTAATGATTCTTTGATTCTATCTTTCTCTCAGCTTTAAGCTCCCAGAACTGCCTGCTCTTACACCTTTCAGCCCAGGATTCAGGCTACCTGGTGCAAACTCCATGAAGAACATCAGCTCACACACCAAGTTATCCCTTGATCTTCTTTTAGGCAAACTGAACTCAGAGCTCCTAAATCTGCAAGATATTTTTGGTGGGCCTCAGATCGTGTCTTGCTTTTCCTTCCCACCAACACTAGCTCAGCACAGTTCCAACATTTTCTAAACACAAACATGCAATGAGATGTTGCAGTTCAGCCACCAAAGGGAAAAGTTCACTATCACACTGCTCTCCACCTTCCCTGGCTATTAGGCTGCAGTCATGTTTAACTTTGCATCTGTCTTCTCTAAGGTAGATCTTATTTGCCTCAATCAGCTTTTTATTAAGTCATTGATCTCATGCTTTTTGATATTGCCCCTCTTTAGGAGGATGGGTTTTTAATCAAAATTGTCCTCTCGCATCACAGTGAAATCAAGGTGCTGGTCAGCTCTAGAAATCCTCTTACACAAAGTCTGACTTTTGTTCTTTGCTATTCTGCTTCAGCACTTGGAAATTACCCCTTTTGAACTACACAATATATTCATTACCACGTCGGGCCATCCTCTGCCTCCATTAAAACAGGGTCTCAGTCTCAGTTCTAAGACACCATCATCATCTTCCAATGCACAGACCAATCTGTCAGGATGAAATCCGAAATGCTGTTATCTCATGTTGGGTATAATATCTTCTGTGCTAGAAAATGATCACACATCATGTGAGAAACTTCAAAGAGATTTATTTTGGTTATATGAGACTTTCAGTATATATCTTTATGATTTAAATCTCCCATTACCCGGTATTTCTTTCCATATATTACAGATAAAAGCTCCAGGAGCAACTCACCTCTTAATGTGAGCCCATGGATTTTAATCCCCTTTACAGCTCACACAACTTGCCCCACATTAATCCCCTAGCTTTGTTAGTTAAAGCTTTAATATCAATGTATTTAACAACAAAGGAGTTCAAAGGCTTCTTCCCATGTCATCTCACCCATCCATTTCTCTTGGGCATGCACTGCTGTTCGTACACATCCTGCTGTCAGCAGTTTTAATGCTCCAGTCATAGAATCATAGAATCACAGAATCTTTAGAGTTGGAAGGGGCCATTAAAGGTCAGCTAGTCAGGCTGAGGAAGTTGGACTTGTTTAGTTTGGAGAAATGAGATCTCATTGCATACTTCCAGTACTTGAAAGGTGCTTACAAACGGGAGGGGGACAAACTTTTTACATGGTCTGAGAGTGAGAGGACAAATGGGAATGGCTTTAAAAGAGAGGAGATTTAGGTTAGCTGATAGGAACTAGTTATACTCCAAGAGAGGTGAGGCACAGACTGCCCAGAGAAACCATGGATGCCCATTCCTGGAGGCGTTCAAGGCCAGGTTGGATGGGGTCCTGGGCAGCCTGAACTGCTGGGTGAGAATCCTGCCCATGGCAGGGGGTTGGGAATGAATCATGATCATTAAGGTCCCTTCCAGCCAAAGCCATTCTATGATTGTATGAACTTCACAGTGTACTGCTGTGGGAAGGAGATTCAGCTTTGTTTGGACCTGAGCAGGAAAGGATGTTTATAGGTTGTGTCTTTTAAAGTACACCATGACTGAGTCAGAGGGTGTGTTTACATTTGGACTTTGGGTCCTTTTAATATCAGTACAAATCCCAAAGCATAAATCAGTATTGTGGGAAAATTAGGTGAAGTCACATTGTTCTGTTTTTACACCGTTTAGCAATGGAATGATAATAAGGAACGATAATGAGGCAAGTCATAAAGCTGAGCATTGGCAGACTCAAGGGATTTAGATGGAGAGACATATGTGGTGGCACAAAACACCCTCCTGATGGCAGCCTTTGGGTCCAGGCACACATAATCTGTGCAGAGAGGAGGTGTAGCAGTCATTACTTCAGAAGTAGGAGGCAACCATTCCTGGTATTATCAAAACTTCCTCAAAATCTCCAAAATCTTTAAGAAGAAAATGGGATGGATTCAAGCCAACACTGTACCATGTAATGGCAACCCACTCCCCAGGGGAATCACAGAATGCCCTGGGTTGGAAGAGACCCCAAGGATCATCAAGCTCATCATCAGGCAGGGCCACCAGTCACTGTGTGGAACGGATGGAACCATTCTTTCTTGGCACTGCAAAACCTTCCCGTGTTGTCCCAGGAGGAGTTAAAATCTCGCTGCTAATACTTAGCCCAGACCTAAAGAAAATAAATTATTTCATTTCATATCAAGCCATAAAACTCAGCACAATCAGTCTCTGGAAGGGAAACAGAGCCTTCTCCAACCATCACAACGTGGTGTTTATTCTAGAGTAGATGGTTCCAGGATATTTTGGACCGTGGCGATCATTACTGACTAGTTCCCCAAAGTGAACTTTAGTGCAAACAGGAAGAGTATCTCCATTTTCTCCTGAGCAGCTCTAAGAACCTATGCCCAGTTCAAAATAAACGGGTCTCTGCTCAGCAAAGTGGCTTGTACATCTGTGACACCCAAATCGATGGGCAGGTAAGGGGATTTGAGGTGAGATTTCAAGCAAGCTATCTCAGTGTTTCCACCAGGAGGGGTTTGTGTCCTGTTAGCTTCATCTTGTACTTTTTTTTTTTACACCCTTGATATGGTGGAGTACTGCCAAAATTGGATGTTAAAATGCCAAAAAGAGGAGAGGCTCTGCTGGAGCCTTTCTGAGTCAATAGGAGCCAGGAAGCAGGGGAAGCCACAGGCACTTCTGTTCAAGCACAAGTTCCAGCCCAGTACTGCAGGCTCTGGATGTTGGATTTTAGCTAATCTGAACTAACCCCTAGCGATCTGCCACGGCTTGCAGGCAGGTGCGTTTTTACAGAGGATCCTTACTGCCCTGGAAAAAACTCAGAGAGCTCTACAGCACAGAATCCCCAGAAAGCCTGAATCCTGATGTGAAGCACTAACACTCAGTATTAATTCCACACAGAAGACCTTTTTTTGTTTGTTTTTAACATGAATACTGTCCTTGGCATCCTGTAAGACACACTGCATTCCTGGGGGAACAAAAGGAGGCTTGTTGGAACTTTGACTGGTCTCTTGTCAGGCACACAAGATCTAATTCACTCTGGTATTTCTACTTGTCCCACTCTCGTTGGACATACATCCTCCCACCATCACCCTACTCCTTTAGCTATGTCGCTGGGAGAGTTCACATTGCTGTTTCTTGCTTTAGCTCCCACAATACACAGAGAAAGGGACAGTCCTAGAGATCAGTGAGTTGCTCAGCCCCAAGGTGGAGGCAGTGTATCTCAAGGGACAATTCGTAGCATCATAGAATCATAGAACTGCTTGGGTTGGAGGGGACCTCAAAGCTCACCCAATTCCATCCTCCTGCCATGGGCAGAGTTGCCACCCAACAGATCGGGCTGCCCAGGGCTCCATCCAACCTGGCCTTGAACACCTCCAGGGACACTTACAGTTTGATATAGTGGGGTTTGCCCACAAGAAGCTTTCTCTTTCTGGTTAATCCCAATGGGTAATAGCCAAATTCATTTCATTTATAGGTGTCTACATCTGGACTAGTGTCATTTTTTATTCCTTTAAATCAGTGGAGAAGGGCAGATACTGAAGGATGCACCTCATTTCATCTTAATTGTTGGTGAACTGCCCCCAGGATGCCTCTTCACCCCGTAAATGAGAAGAGGAACCTAGATGCTCAGTTCCCGTTGTATGGGCTCACTTTAAGGTTACATCTGAGCTAAAATATAGAGACCTTCTGCCCCCCAGTCATCCTTGCTGAGCTGGGAAAGAAATAGTCTCAGACAAAGAGTATAAAGCATTTCCCTTCCCACAGCCTTTTCCTCCTTTGCCATTGAGAGGATGACATTTGTATTTGTGCAGTGTTTAGCACGAGGGACCCTCACTTTCATTTTATCCCTGGGCGCCACTGTAGTAAGAAAAATAAACAGCAGAACGTGGTTGGGGGGGTTTGGGAATGATGCCAGCTCACATTCAAAGCACGGGCCCGGTTATTTCCTGATGAATAACAGTGTTTACAGAAGGCCTTTCACCCTGAGGTGCTTCCCAAATTGCAAACATGCAGCCCCACATCACAGTGCGGGCAGAACAGCCGACTTCAAAGTTTTGGCTGAGAAAATCCCACACTGCCACGGCAGAGAGCAGTCCACCTTCAGGATAGCAGAAGGCAGGGCAGCTCTAGGAATGAGGACTGCTTCCAGCCTCAAGGTATGTGCACACTGCAAAGCAGGCCGCATGCCTTGCTCTACTCTGCACTTGGACGCTCTTTCGGCGTCTTCTTTTAAACAGCTTCACTCCCTCAGTGCCAAATTTGCAACCACTTATTTTTCATATTGTGTTTCAACTTGTTTACAAGGTCCACGTGATTGTTCAACCTTTATTTTACCCCAATTTCACCTCAGCTTCCTTCAACTGTGCCTATGCCTGTACAAACAACCATCCTGAAACCCAGAGCAGTGCGAATATGAGAAGGAGAAACAAAGAAGATGAAGGTGAACATTTCAGGCATTGTGTACCTGTATTAAAATGACAGCTAAGTGATCCCCAAAAATAGATGATTTGGGACTTTTGGCGGAGAGCATTTCAGGGAAGTTCAGCTGCTGCAATTTATTTCTGCAGCTTCTGAGAACTTCAGATGGTAGAAGAGCCTGAAACTGAGCATGGACACGGGGAGCAGGGCTTCCAGCTGTATGACTACTCTCTCTCTAAAAGCAAATGTAGGATCAGAGCAGAACCTTGCTGTACAAAAGCAACATCTTGGAGAAATCTCAGCATTACTGACTACCAAGGCATCTTTTTTTCCATCCCCTAAAAGCATAGAAGAGTAGAGGTCAGAAAAAAAACCTTCAGGATTCATGGATTGGGGTTGGACTCGATGATCTTAGTGGCCTTTGCCAGCCTTAATGATTCTATGATTCCAGGATTCTTGAATCAGCACTTAGGTGGTGCAGTGGAAGGACACCATTACAGTAATCTATGAGAGCCAAACGGAGCTGGGAATAATAAACTGAAGCATTTGAATATCACTGTCCAAAGGAAAACGCAGATTACACAAAAAGAAAAGCTGCTCAACAGTGTAATTTATGAGACTACAAAATAATCACACAAGCAAAATATAGGAAACCCCAAATTAGAGACATTTGAGCGTCCAGACACCAGCCAAATACTTTCTTCCTCTTCTCGACTTCCCCAGTTGGCTCTGCAAGACCAGCTTTGTTTTCAGAGTGATTAACGATTAGCAGCAGCAATAACTGTTTTGTTCTGCAGAACAAAAAGTGCAGCCGAGGCAGAATTTCTGCCTCGCACTTCCTGCTTTCTGTAGGTCCAAACTCTCTGAGCAGCAGAGGCTGCTTACAGGTGGTCACGGCACAAAATTATCAGGAGAATGTTTGCTTATAACTGACCCACCCAGTCATCCTTTCATTACTGATGTTCCTTCTCTTTTATTTATATTAATGAACTCCACCCCGAGCAGCTTGCTCCTTGATAAGGATTCAGATAATCTATTAACCGCCCCTCTTCGGGTGGCTGCCCCCATTGAAATGAGATTTGCATGTCATCAGGCACGCATTCCTGCAATTCAGAGCCTTCCCTAATTGCATTCTCGTGCATATTAACATGAATTAAACCGTGGTTGCGGAGATCTCGCCTTCCTATTTTGTTCTTTTAATGGTTTTTGTTCTGGCTGTTGCTGCTGAATAATCCCCGCTTTGGCAATCAAACCAAACCCAAAAGTGTTTTTCAGACTGTAGATTAAGTTTCCAGTGGAACATCGTTGCCCTTGGTGAGTTAACCTCCCTGTGCTTCACTGTTTCCTGTTTCTCATTGTCCTTTAAGCTATATATTTATTTATAAGCATGAAATTGGACTTTACGTACACAGAAAAACACTGAAATTATAAATGACCTCATTCTAATAAATGTATAGCTATAAATAGATATGCAATGATGAGAAGGTATCACTGGTGTTTATCCTTATAAATACACAGTGTAGATTTTATTATGTGTTCTTACGCCTTCTGTGAGCTCAAAAAGGGCCTCTGAAAAGAACAGCTCCTTTAGTTGTCCCCTTTTCATCCAAAGGAAGTGACAACAATGTACCAACTGTACCATGTGAAAGTAAGTGAAGGTATGTGCCATGAGCTCAACCGACTGGTCCTCCAAAAATGATACCTTTCATTTATACATACATATATTATTTATATGACATATGATCTGAATTTATATAATCATAGTGTTACACTTACCCTCCTACTGATATCCAGACCAGGAAACCTAACATTATTTTGGGTCTCTCTGCACTAGGCTGCAGTTCCTGCCGTGCATATGGGGCAGATATACCCCATTCACACCACTTTTCAACACTGACCAGGGAAAGTTTGCTTTAGATTACACATTTGGCTGATGAGGGAATGGATATAAGGCTTCTGTAAGAAATGTGCCTTGTAGCAGTAGAGCAGGTTGATGGAGTTACTACAAAATCGCTGGGAAACACATTAAATGGATTAAGAGCTGGCTAACTTCAGGCCTCAAATATAATTACAAACAGAGAAACTTTCTTTGAGTGGGTGTGTACTTGGAGAGATCCCACAAGGTCCAGCTCTTGGCTCTATGCTAATGTAGTTTATCAGCAACTAAGGATAAAAAAACACCTTGAAGTCATTACCAACAGATTTTTCATATGAGCCAAAGGTTGGGAAAATGGCAAAGAGAAGGAATAGAGGTCAGTGATACAAATGAATAATTGGTAACTTGGAGGCAAGGAAGTACAGCCAAATTAAGTCACAGGATCAGAGAAAGAAGGCAGTATTCTCCAGGCAGGATAGCAGCGGTGTAAAGCTTTGACTAATAAATACTTGCAAGTCAGAGTGAGCAACCAACTGACCATGAACTGATCCGATCTGTATACATATAAACAGAAGCAATCCAGGGAGAAGAGCAGGATTTTGCTGTTTGAGTATCTCTTCTTTCTCCCAAACTGCTGCCAACGCATCGTGCCCTGCTCTGGCATCCACAAAACAGGCAGGAGGTTAAAAAGCTGGAGGCAATTGGAGAGAGACACAAGTATGTACACAGGGCTGAGAAGGATGTCTTCCAGAGATAAATTAAGTGTCTTTCCCTGTTTAGTGAGTCAAAAGAAAGCAAATGGGTGGCTGGGTGCTGATCCAAGTGCCTCCGGGGAGAAATCCACTTTCAGGAGTCATCTTGGTACTAGCAAATAGAAATAGAGGGCCATAAAAATGATGCCAAGGATGGAACACCTCTCATGCAAAGACAGGCAGAGAGAGCTGGGGCTGACGAAGAGAAGACTCCGGGGAGATCCGAGAGTGACCTTCCTATATCTAAAGGAGGGCAATAAGAAAGAAGGGGACAGACTCTTTACCAAGGCCTGCTGTGGTGAGGACAAGCTGACGTAGCTGTAGCTGTCCCTCTTCATGGCAGGGGAGTTAGACTAGATGGCTTAAGGATCCCTTCCTATTCACACAGTTCTATGATTCTACGACATATCTTGTGCCACCACACCTGGGACTTCCTTAGTTTCCATGCTGGGTGCATGCTTTGGCCACATCCTCTGTCCACAGCTGCAAGTCAACCTTCCTCTCACAGAGAAATTGCAGTGCCTGGTGAAAGCAGAAACTGCAGCACATCCTTCTGCCTGCTTGAGCTGGGGACCAGAGGTTCAAAGCTGCAAACCAACCTGGCTTTGAGCACAAAAAATTTGGGTCCAACATCCTCCAGTTCTGTTTTCATTCTGTGGTTTTCATCTTCGTTCTGATCCCGGTGCCAAAGACATTTTGCACTGTTTGAGAGATGTGAATCTGGTTGCCCAGCCCATCTTCTCTCTAAAGAGAAACTAAACCAAGAGATGAAGGGTAGCAGGCTCAGGCAAGAAAAGTGCCGTGCCTTTTCCACAAAAGCAGTGCACTGACCAGTTTGAGCAAGAGAAAAGGAGTTGGAGAGCAGCAGCACTTCAGGCTGTAGTGCATCAGAAAGATGTTAAAAAATAATGGTCTTCTACTGCACCCATATCTCCCTTGATTTCCATGACCCTACCTGCTCCTTTTGGAGATCTTTTACCCCTTCACTTCCAAGGCCAGTAAACAAACATGTCAGTTGAAGGAATCACAGAATCATTAAGTATGGAAAAGACCTCTAAGACCATCTAGCCCAACCGTCCACCTGCCACCAGTACTGCCCACAAACCATGTCCACAAGTACCACATCTGCACGCCTCTTGAACACAAAGGAAGGTCAGACAGGGGTGGCTACGATCAGACAGAATCCATCTGGCTGCAGATGCAATCCCTCATTTTTCATCTGTTTGTTCCGTGTGTGTGTTTGTTGTTTTTTTTTTTTTTTCCTTCAGCTCTATTGGGAGATGGTTGGAAGCACAAAGAGGGGAAAAATAAGCGGTGAATATGTAACAGGAACAATTCGTTCTTGGATTCAGAGCTGTCTGTGGACAATCTGTAAGCCAGTGTGTTTTTAAGTAAAATATGTGACTAACGATCCCTACAAGGAGCATGAAATAATTAATACCTGGAGGTGTTATGCAAGGCTGTGGGGAAAGTGGGATGAAGGTGTAAGAACGTGGGAGAACAGCAGTGTTTGAGAAAAGCCCACACCTTTGGAGGTGGTTTCTCATGGGGGAGCAAGCTGTGAAGAAAGGAGGAGAAGAACAAGGACACATTTTAAGTGCCTTTAACACATCTCAAGAATGTGTTAAAGACCGTGTTCCCATATTTCACGAGCAAGCACAATGCTAGCTGCCTTTTTTTAATTGCAGCAAATTATTGACTTGCTTGAGCTTTCCAAAACTGACGAAGCTCGTTTCACTGAAGAATAATCACATAAACTGCTTTAATATTCAGACACACTTGCAGAAGCAGCTATTCTGTATTGAGTTTTCAACAAACTGTTGCTTTTGCTGGTTGAACCTTGTGTTCACTGTGAAGATTACTTTCTTACAGCACTTGTGAAAGTTAATACATGAGTACAACATGTAATTTGAGGTCCTTTCAGTTAATTGCCCGCACAGCTGAATCCTACAAATCTGCTCAATTACTAAAAGGCAAAACCCGAGCTCTTTGTTTATTTTCCCTTCAGTGGGAACTCTACTCCTCAGTGAGTGCAGCTGAAATGAATTCATCCCCACCACGGTAAAACAAGTAGTGCTTTCATTTAGCAGCACGTTAAACTGTGCCTGCATTTTAGTCCCTTTGCAGTGTGGTTGCTATGGTATTTGTGGGTGGTGGTGAAGACGACAGGAGATTCTCAACATAAATGCCAAACCATTCTATAATGTATGTCGTGCTGACCTGCTATTAATTAGGTGCCTGCTCTTTTGTCATAAAGAACAGATCAGTTCAACTTTCCCTTCCGTAAGTGATGTGAAATCTGAACCAGCAGCGGCTATAGGAACATAAATCACACGACAAACTTTAAAGGCTGGGTTTCTGTGCTACCAAGCCCTTCCAAAACTCGACAGGCATTATGGTCAAATGGCAATAAGGCGACAGTCTGCACTGAAAAGTTGGGCTGTGCACCTGACTGTGGACTTCATTCTAGCAATTCCATCATGTCATAAAGTATAATGATTGTCTGGAACGTATATTGATTAAAATATGAAGTTGTAATTCCCTAAGGGTTTTTAATAGGGGGCAGTGAAAGCTGTAGCAGAAATGATTGTTTCTTTAGTCACATACTCCTCATTTGCAAGCGATCTGGAAGCTTGTTTTCCCCAACTTTATGAAGAATCAAGCAATGAAAAGCATCACTTGGAATCCTTCTCCTTGGGACTATGTCATTTTTGTGCCAAGGGCTGGGGCCATGCAGGGAAGCCATTCTCCACAGTTGTATTCATACATTTTCCATACATGTGTCCTGCACATGTCTTTTCTTGGGCACGGACATAAAAAATGTTTCGTGAACCTGATGCTATTGTTTCAATTAGCTGTGCCTTAAGAATATCACAGAACCACAGAATATCTCAAGTTGGGATGGACCCATACGGATCACTGAGTTAACTCCTGGCTCCACGCAGGACCAAATAGAGTTTATGGTTTAGTTACAGTTGTTCTAACTCTTACACAGCTCTAGGAGAGCCTTGTGCAATAAAACATAATTTTATAGGATGGAGAAGCTATGGATTTGTGTTTTCTACTCCAGCAATGCTGGAAACATCCTGGTTGGGAACCATTCATTTGGTGCCTTTTTGCTCCATGGAAAAATACCTCCCTTACTCCTGGGCACACATTTCTGAAACCACTGTGGAATCATAGAATCATTAAAGTTGGAAAAGACCTCCAAGATCACCTAGCACAACCACCCACCTACCACCAGTATTGCCCACTAAACTGTGTTCTTGAACTACATCCACCCTTTCCTTCAACACATCCAGGGGCGGTGGCACCACCGCTTCTCCAGGCAAATACAG
>VXAB01003729.1:448943-464270 GCA_013399175.1 Odontophorus gujanensis
TTTTTTTTTTTTTCCTTCAGCTCTATTGGGAGATGGTTGGAAGCACAAAGAGGGGAAAAATAAGCGGTGAATATGTAACAGGAACAATTCGTTCTTGGATTCAGAGCTGTCTGTGGACAATCTGTAAGCCAGTGTGTTTTTAAGTAAAATATGTGACTAACGATCCCTACAAGGAGCATGAAATAATTAATACCTGGAGGTGTTATGCAAGGCTGTGGGGAAAGTGGGATGAAGGTGTAAGAACGTGGGAGAACAGCAGTGTTTGAGAAAAGCCCACACCTTTGGAGGTGGTTTCTCATGGGGGAGCAAGCTGTGAAGAAAGGAGGAGAAGAACAAGGACACATTTTAAGTGCCTTTAACACATCTCAAGAATGTGTTAAAGACCGTGTTCCCATATTTCACGAGCAAGCACAATGCTAGCTGCCTTTTTTTAATTGCAGCAAATTATTGACTTGCTTGAGCTTTCCAAAACTGACGAAGCTCGTTTCACTGAAGAATAATCACATAAACTGCTTTAATATTCAGACACACTTGCAGAAGCAGCTATTCTGTATTGAGTTTTCAACAAACTGTTGCTTTTGCTGGTTGAACCTTGTGTTCACTGTGAAGATTACTTTCTTACAGCACTTGTGAAAGTTAATACATGAGTACAACATGTAATTTGAGGTCCTTTCAGTTAATTGCCCGCACAGCTGAATCCTACAAATCTGCTCAATTACTAAAAGGCAAAACCCGAGCTCTTTGTTTATTTTCCCTTCAGTGGGAACTCTACTCCTCAGTGAGTGCAGCTGAAATGAATTCATCCCCACCACGGTAAAACAAGTAGTGCTTTCATTTAGCAGCACGTTAAACTGTGCCTGCATTTTAGTCCCTTTGCAGTGTGGTTGCTATGGTATTTGTGGGTGGTGGTGAAGACGACAGGAGATTCTCAACATAAATGCCAAACCATTCTATAATGTACGTCGTGCTGACCTGCTATTAATTAGGTGCCTGCTCTTTTGTCATAAAGAACAGATCAGTTCAACTTTCCCTTCCGTAAGTGATGTGAAATCTGAACCAGCAGCGGCTATAGGAACATAAATCACACGACAAACTTTAAAGGCTGGGTTTCTGTGCTACCAAGCCCTTCCAAAACTCGACAGGCATTATGGTCAAATGGCAATAAGGCGACAGTCTGCACTGAAAAGTTGGGCTGTGCACCTGACTGTGGACTTCATTCTAGCAATTCCATCATGTCATAAAGTATAATGATTGTCTGGAACGTATATTGATTAAAATATGAAGTTGTAATTCCCTAAGGGTTTTTAATAGGGGGCAGTGAAAGCTGTAGCAGAAATGATTGTTTCTTTAGTCACATACTCCTCATTTGCAAGCGATCTGGAAACTTGTTTTCCCCAACTTTATGAAGAATCAAGCAATGAAAAACATCACTTGGAATCCTTCTCCTTGGGACTATGTCATTTTTGTGCCAAGGGCTGGGGCCATGCAGGGAAGCCATTCTCCACAGTTGTATTCATACATTTTCCATACATGTGTCCTGCACATGTCTTTTCTTGGGCACGGACATAAAAAATGTTTCGTGAACCTGATGCTATTGTTTCAATTAGCTGTGCCTTAAGAATATCACAGAACCACAGAATATCTCAAGTTGGGATGGACCCATAAGGATCACTGAGTTAACTCCTGGCTCCACGCAGGACCAAATAGAGTTTATGGTTTAGTTACAGTTGTTCTAACTCTTACACAGCTCTAGGAGAGCCTTGTGCAATAAAACATAATTTTATAGGATGGAGAAGCTATGGATTTGTGTTTTCTACTCCAGCAATGCTGGAAACATCCTGGTTGGGAACCATTCATTTGGTGCCTTTTTGCTCCATGGAAAAATACCCCCCTTACTCCTGGGCACACATTTCTGAAACCACTGTGGAATCATAGAATCATTAAAGTTGGAAAAGACCTCCAAGATCACCTAGCACAACCACCCACCTACCACCAGTATTGCCCACTAAACTGTGTTCTTGAACTACATCCACCCTTTCCTTCAACACATCCAGGGGCGGTGGCACCACCGCTTCTCCAGGCAAATACAGGACCTGGCATTTTTGTCCTGTTGTACTTGAAGTGATTACCAACAGGAGTTTTGAGTGTGCTGGCACCAGGCTCTGAAAACTGAGCTTCCGTGATGCTTGTGACAGGCTGTTCTACGGTGAGAAAGGCGATGATTAAGATGTTGCCTGCTGATCACATTGGCAAGAAAAATGCTGCCAGGAATAAGTTCAGCAGAGGATACAAAGCCAGATTTTAGGTGCCAAGTGTTGTCTTCCCATCTTCCCTGGATTGTTTTCTGCCCTACAGGTTCTGACAAAGGTCACAGCTGGGACGCAGCCATTTCCATCAGCCCCCAGCCATATATAATGAGCCTGAGCAGGAAATACTGGGGCTGTTCACTGGGTGCACAGGGGCACTCAGAGCTTCTCTTGTTCTGTATACTAATTTCAGCTCATCTGGCATTTTTCATTCAAGAGCATTAACCTACAGCCTAACATTATGCACTATATGCTCTTAAATTTTTATTTAGTTACATGCACTTCAGAGCAAATGGGCTCTTCTTTCCCCTGATATATCCACACAACTCCTCGCAGCTCTAATGGGATTTACATGGGTTTATCAAGTGACAATCAAAGCTTACTCTTCAGCCCCTGCTAACATTTTCTATGTAATTTCCTGCCTTCCTAATGCACAGGGAGGGTAACTTTGTGCTGTTAAGTGCAGTGCAACAGGGAAAATACATTTAAGGTCAGAGCTCATCTTTACCCATGGAAACCTGTTACATGCACAGCTCTTTTTTGAAGTGTTGTACTAAACCATACGAAATGAAGCAAATTAAAGTGAAAAGTGCTTTAAAAGTTAGTGTCCTTCCAGCTCAACCCAGGTCCTTTGCAGTATCTGGGTCTAGTTGAGCCTAAGTCCTTGTAGAGGCCCATAAGTGACACATTTGTGTGATCCAAGGGATGGAACATCTCCATCTGAGCACAGAGCTGGGGCTGTTCAGTCTGGAGAAGGGAAGGCTGCAGGGAAACCTGACTGCGACCTTTCAATATCTAAAGGGGATCTGTAAGAAAAAAGGAGACAGACTCTTTAGCAGGATCTACTGTGATAGGATAAGGGGGAATGATTTCAAATTAAAAGGGAGGAGTGTTAGACTGGATATAAAGAAGAAGCTTTTTACAGTAAGGGTAGTGAGGCACTGGAACAAGTTGCCTAGAGAGGTGGTGGATACTCTGACCCTGGAGATTATCCAGATCAGGCTGGACTGGGCCCTGAGCACCCAGATGTAGCTGTAGGTGTCCCTGCTCATTGCAGGGGGGAGTTGGACTAGATGACCTTTAAGGGTCCCTTCCAACTCAAACAATTCTGTGATTCAATGATTCTGCATTGGAGGGGGCTGCAGGCCAGGAGGGACCATGCTCTATTTGTAGAGGAATATATGGAATCATAGAACACCCCAAGTTGGAAGAGGCCCATGAGGATCATTGAGTCCGACTCCTGGCTCCACACAGGACCACCCAAAAATCAGACTCTATGTCTGAGAGCATTGTCCAAATAGCTCTCCAGGTCCAGCAAACCCAGTGCTGTGACTCTTGGGAGGCCCAACCACCCTCTGGTGACAAATCTTTCCCCAGTAACCAACCTGAGCCTACTCTCCTGCAGCCCCGTGCCATTCCCTCAGCTCCTATCTCTGTTAGCAGAGAGCAGAGCTCAGTGCTGTCCTTCCATGCCCTGCGAGGAGCTGCAGGCCACCACCAGACCTCCCCTCAGCCTCTGCTCTGTGCTGAACAAAGCCAGGGGCCTCAGCTGCTCCTCATACATCTTGTCTTCCAGACCCATATGTGCCTGCAGCTTCCCACCGGGCAGGCATGAAGAAACAAGCCCTGCAAGCACTGTTGCCAAAGCACTTCAGTGCCCAGAGGAACCCACTGCGAGCGGCTGAGCACGGGGCTCCTCTCAGAAAAGGCCACTTCATCACTGGTATCACTGAGCCACAGCCACTTCTGCAGTTACTCCAAAAGAAATCCTTTAAATCTCTGAACAATGGTATTCTGTAACGTTTGGAGGGCTGAATTTTTGCACCATAGAGTTTTTCTTTGCATGAAACATGCACGGAAACACACAGCCCAAACACATTTTATACATATTTTTCAGCTCAGAGCCTCAATATTGCCCTCCACCACAGCAGAAAAGGCTTCTGAAAGAGGAAGCTGAGCAGAAGGAAGTATGGAAACGCACTCAACTTTAACAACCACTAACACGAAGTCCATCTGCATGCTGAACCACCACCCAGGGAAAATCAGATTAGCTTCAGCAGTACCACACAGATTTCAGCTCTCTGGAAAAATCGAAAAGGAAAAACCTCACGGGGTGACCGCTTCGGGCTGAATTTGTGCTGGATGATCACCACCAGCTCACTACAGCTCCAGGGACGGCGGCGTGATTGCTGAGGTACTGCAGCACAGACGGCCTGCTGGAGTGTGATCTGCTTTTATCCAGCGACTGAAAGAAAGCAGAGGAGAGGGTTGGGTTTTTCACATTTGTATTGGAAAACTCGCTGGCTCTACAGGGAATGTCACACAGGCTCAGCTGCAGGCAGATACAGCCGGCGGCATCCCACACACATACCAACACACACACAGGGAGCACACACAGTATGCAAACACCCTGCAAGCCCAAATAAATACCTCGAAAATCAGTTGTGCTCCAGGGGAAAGAAAGTGCCTGCCCACACACAAAATTAAGAAGTTCATTAGTGTTTAAATATTTCCTTGCAGCTTTGGTACTGTTGCTGCTTCAGTGAGTAAAAAACTAGCAAGAACAAGGGACTGAATGGGAGAAGAATGACACTGGTTTTTAGTAGATAAGATAAATGATAAACACAAACCACAGAATCATTAAGGTTGGAAAAAAACACTAAGATTACCCAGTTCAACTGTCAACCCACCACCACCATGCCTCTAAACCATGTGTGCCACATCTCCACATTTACTGAACACCTTCAGGGATGGTGACTCCACTTGGGCAGCCCGTTCCCATACCTCACCACTCTTTCTGGGAAGAATTCTTCCTAATATCCAACTTGAGCCCCCCCGGAACAACTCAAGGCCGCTCCCTCTCATCCTATCACTGTCACCTGGGAGAAAAGGCTGACCCTCCACCTCACCACAACCTCATTTCAGGCAGTTATAGAGTGCTGTAAGGTCTCCCCTGAGCTCCTCCTCTCCAGACTGAAAAATCCTACTTCCTCTGCTGCTCCCCATAAGACTTGTGCTCCAGATCCTTCACAGCTTTGTTGCACTCCTCTGGACACGATCCAGGGCCTCGTTACCTTTCTTGTAGTGAGGGGCCCAAAACTGAGCACAGTATTTGAGGTGTGGCCTCGCCAGTGCTGAGCACAGAGAGATGACCACCTTATTTTGATCCAGAAGCAACCCTTGCTCAGGTCCCTGTATGGGGAAAAAACTACTTGTGATCTTCAGTAAGAAAGGATGAAGGAAAAGATTGGAGAAAATGAAGGATTAGCCATGGGGAAACATGTTTTTACTCTTTGAATTATATCATTGGAATTGATGACCTATTCATTTGGAGACATTCCCCTCAAGGTGCAGTGTGTTTCCTTGGGTTTGTCAAGAAGGCTCAGCAGTCACCTACAGTTAGAGAAGGATGCGGTGTCTCTCCAGGAGCTGGCAGTGGCCTGGTTGATCCTATTAACTTATGGGGCTACGACACTGTTTTGTTATCTCTTTGAGTGCCCCCAGTTCATACGGTGTGGGGTGAATCAGCATTCTCTGAGGTACACTGCTGCTGTTCTTACTCTGCCCTTGCTGCTACTGTGCAATTCAGTGTGAACAGACGCATGGGTGGAACAAGGAGAGATTTATACCTCTCTCCCCACAGCTTGGGCTTTTGGATTTGCCTTTTAATAAAAGTTTCTGAACACACTGGTTTTTATTTTACTTCTTTTTTACAGAGTTTTCTTGTTGTCTCCAATGGCACAGAAGTTGCACTTCAGGTAGTGAAGCCATTCATTTCTCTTTCCAGGCCTCTAGGGGTTTAGGTGAGAGATGTCTCTGCATCCAGAAACGTGTCTAGCATGTCAAAATGGAAAGATCCTTGCATTATACTTTTAAAAAAGGTGGTGGGAGTGCTTCTAGACTGAAATAATCTATTATGAGAATATGCACGCTCCGAGGTAAGAGTCTCGGAAATAGCTTTCCATAGGGCCAAAGCTTTATAGGAACGTGCAAGGAGGATAGAGAGGAAAAACATCCCTTCTTCAAAGCTTACTAATTGCTGCCTGCATTACAGTTGTGACAGCCTAGCATTTTACAGCTCATTTCTCTTAACAGCTGATAAATGGTTCAGTTTTATGTGCTATTCCCTGTCTAGAGAAGTTCACTCGCATCAACAAAATAAGATCAATGTTCTTCGAGTGCAGCTGCAGCAAGGCAGCTGCCTGCCGTCGGTCCCTATTAAATCCACCTCTACTGCTTCTCTTCCAGCTTTGCCATGGGCTCATTTCCTGACCTTGGTGTGATGTTTCACCTGCTGAGGTGCCACAAGACTCACCAGGAGAGGAATACTTCATACCCTTTGGAGACCACCAGCTAAGTCTGCAATAGGCTTTGAGCTCTTCACACGAAGCACACAGGTAGAAGCTGTGGATAAAGAGGCCTTTCTGGAAACGACTCTCATGCTCTCAGCTGTCCTTGGCACATTCTGCACACAAAGGAAAGAACACTTCATACAGACCCAGGGAATATTCCTTCAGTGTACTTTAATAGAAATGAGTGCGTCTTCTTCACTCTGATTAAGAGGAAAAATAAACTGTTTGGTTTTTTTTTTCTCCCTTCTGATTTCTGCAATTGATATTCATGGTTTTGTGTATTTACCTAATGACTTGTAAACGTCTTTGAGAAAACTGTATGATGGTTGAGAACCCTGATGTTTTTTTAAGCTGGGTGAGCCCCACAGCCCAGTTTCCATTGCATCACCTCAGGCAGCCATACCAATGCAGCTGCAGCAGCACAGAGCTGGAGAGAAAAGCAAGGGATGGGGATACTTGGGCTGCTGTCAGTGAAGACTCAGCATCCCAAAACCGAAGTGGAAGGGACTCTGTCTTCAGGGAACTGGCAGCCTCAGAGGACTAAGGATGCTCAGTCTATAGGTCCAAACGTGATACTCCAGGCTCCTGTGCCAGGAATTACAAAGCACTGATTCACACTGTTTGTATTTATTCTTTTTTTTTATAAATCATAGAATCATTAAGGTTGGAAAGGGTCATTAAGATCCTCCAGTCCAAGCATCAATCCATCACCACCATGCCCACTAAACCATGTCCCTAAGGGTGCAAAGCCTGTTAGAAGGATGTTGGAAGACTTCATAGAAGAAAGGGAAATAAACATACAGAATTGTCCTTACAGTCCTCTAGGAGTGTATTTTTGGAGCAAACAAACCCAATCACTACAACTATTTTTTATTTCAGAGGGAAGTATCTGAATCCAAAGGACAGCTGGGACTGAACTAATGCTTATGTGTTGTGGATGCTCAAGGGAGAAGACCCAAAAGTGAACAGGGAACTAAGTAATTTAGGAGGGTGGAGGTACCTTAAAGGGAGAAAGAGGAACTGGCTGCCAAGAAACTACCTTGGGAAAAAAGCAAAGACAAACAACTCCATGGACATGGACAAATGTAGGGTGGAGACTGAAAGGTTTCTAATTGGTGGCTAGTTTACTACACACCCTAGGACTGGAAAATTAACTGTTTCGTGGTTGAATTCCATCAGTTCAGGATCAAGGCAGTTCACGATGGTGCACTGATGACTCATGAGCTTCCTCCAGGCACCGGTGCCTCTGACCACGCTCTTTGTAGCACAGTCCTAATCCATGTGCTGCAATACTCTGCTCAGGATAGGTCCTCAAGCCTAAACATTTCCTTTTATAGAAATAATAGTGAATATTAAATAATAGTTGATAACAATAATAATGAATATTCCAAAGCAAATTGAATAAAAGTGTGAGATAGAGGGCTCGTTCCCTAGCTAGGATAAACAGGGACAGATCTACTCACTTTTGTGGCCACAAACAACGCAGAATTTGATTCAGGTCGAATTATTCACTGAAAAAGGACCTATCTTCTTTTGGACTGGGAGTACCATTAGCTCCTTCCTTAGGCTGCTTGTCCAACATACTTACTGCTGAAAAAGAGAGGAAAAAGGATGAATCATTACAAAGCTGCAAATATTTGGCTGGTTTAGCAGTAGTAAAAGCCACTCTCCTGTAGTAATCTCCTCCTCTGTGGGCTCACTTCAGCTTATTTTAGCTCATGAATGAATGTATCAAGTATGTCCCTTGAAATTCAAGAAAGAAATACTTTCAATAGAACGAACATGCAAATAGTGAAGGAATTTTGGCCTATGTGCCTAAAAATGAACATGACCAAGCCTGTTTCAGGGCATCAGATATTCCACAGGTGACTTTCCAGTAATTCTGGTATTTCACACTACAGCTGCAGCGTAAGGAATACAGCAGAAGCCTAATGAACTCTAAAACAGTCCTTATTTATTGCAGTAAATAGTCTACTACTTGTATTATTTTGACTGAGGGAACATTGTTTGATATGGTAGCTTAAAATAACGTCACTATAGCTATTGGCAAGGCTGGATGTGGCTCTGGGCTGCCTGGCCTAGTGGTTGGTGACCCTGCCCATGTCAGGGGGGTTGAAACGAGATGACCTTTGAGGTCCTTTTCAGCCCAGGCCAACCTATGAGTCTATGATTCTATTGGATGTGTTCTTTTAAATTTTGCTTCCTGTGGCCAACTTCTTGGGCAGAAATTGACTGGAGAGATGCAGGGACCACATCTATCCACACAACAACTGGGGCTGTGAACCTGCTCCTAACTTCTGCTAGATGTAAAGAAAGCACTCTCCAACTCTTTTCTAGCTCGAGAGAAAAGACGTTCTCTCCATTGCAAAGAAATGGCAGATAACAATCAAAACTCCAGTTCTGTGCACAAAACACTGAAACTGAGCTTCTTTGTGATAGAAGACATTTGGGTGAAGGTATAGAATTGCTCTGAGCCTTTCCAACTCCAAAAGAGACTACTGTTGGTAAGACCGAACGAATGTATTTCAGATCAAAACAGCTACAATCATCAAATCACTGATTTTATCAAAAGATATTATGAGGTCTTATAAAAGAGGAACTTATCCCACAGTCCAGTAGTGCTTAAGAATCATGTTGCACTGCTTTATGGTTAAAAAAGCTGCAATCTGTCTCCATAAAAAAAAAAATAAAAAATCTCCTTTGGAATCAAATTAAAGAGTCCACAAGCTTGGTTCCAGCTATATAGCACTGCTAAGTAAAACTTCGCATGGCTTGGCAAACTCAAAATGGAACTGGAAGCCAGATACTCCAAAGGGACCTTCAGTGATTTCTTTTTTTCCTATCTATAAATATTACATTATAATATTTTTCTACAGCATACGCAAGCATTCTGCAGAGATTCAAGGTTGGTCCAAAGGCTACCAACGTCAACGAGAGATCTTCTGCTGATCTCTGCAGTTGCCTCCCAGCTGGGAAGCTCCAGGCACTGCACAGTGAGTGCATGGTGAGCGCACGTTCACTCTGCATCTGCAGCAGCCAGTGCATTGCTTCAGCTGCCAACAGCACAGCACAGACACAAAGGGTGTGATAACAAATGGACTGCCTTCGTGTCCTACAGTCACAGTTCTGTGATTCTGGGATTAATTGTAGGGGTTGGAAGGGACCTCTAGAGGTCATCTAGTCCAACAACCCCCACCAAAGCAGCTCCCTAGCCCAGGGGGCACAGGTAGGTGTCCAGGGGGGGCTTGAATGTCTCCAGAGGAGACTCCACCACCTCTCTGTGCAGCCTGTGCCAGTGCTCCATCATTGCACTGTGAAGAATTTCCCACACCCATTTGTGTGGAACTTCCTATGCTTCAGTTTGTGGCCATTTCCCCTCATTTTATTGCCACACACTGCTGAGAAGAGTCCAGCCTCATTAAGCTCAGAGCATGATCCAGGTGACTATAGGTGTATATAAATCAGGACAAGATGCTGATCACCCTCCTCTGCTTCAACTCGACTTGTTTGAATGAAGAAACTTCCATTACAGATGTTTTGCTCAGATTAGCCCTGCCTCATCTTTTGGCAAGGCATTTTAGAACTGGTGCACACTGCAAAGCTCCCAACAAATATGGAGAGAAGGGGCACGCAGAAGGCACAACCCCACACTGTGGTGTCTCTGTTCATTGCAGGGGAGTTGGACTAGATGGTCCTCAGAGGTTCCTTCCAACTCTAAGGATTCCATGAAGCACATCCCCAACACATGCCATGAGCACATGATGTCGTGCTCATGCTGAAGCTCACAGCCTCCTAAGGTCTCCTCTGAGGAGCTCAGTACCTGGGATAAATAACTGCTTTTTCATGTCATCCGAAACCTAATGCAGAAATTGCAGGAATCTATGCAGTGTACAACTACACACCCTCAAACCTTCTAAATGCAAACCTTCTCTAAAATGTAGAGCTGTTCTGATTTAGAGCTTATAGTGCTAGAATGACAATTGCTGTTAAAAATGCTAGAAGCTTCTGGAATTCTCACATTCTCAAGACTAACTGAGATCACTGCTCTTTAAAGTATACAGAGAGCTGTATAAAACGAAATGCTGGAAGCAGCCCCTTTCCGCAGGAAGGGTAGGGGAGGTGCACACACCCAACAGCCCAGATGTTGATACCTGGAAGAAACACTGCCACATATGTACAGCTCTTTGTTTGCCTACCCAGACATTTCAGCTCATGCTTTGAGAGGCTCAAGGAGCAATTTTGCATAGAAATCATACCAGTGACAAAAAATAATAACTGCTCACAAACTATCTCTCAAATGCTCTCACAAGCTTTGTTTTTTCTACATTCTAGTCACATTTAAATCAGAGTAAAAGACAGCACCACAGTGTCTAATAACAGGAACTTGAAAGATCTTTCCCTGCTCAGTAAATAAACAAAGCAGCTCAGTTTGTAGCTAGTTTAACATCAACAAATACAAAAAAAAAAAAGGCTGATGCAGGAGCCAATCTACCAACATCAGAACAGAACAGCAAGGAAATATTTGCCACTTCCTTAAGCACAACTCCAACCTTTCCCTGAAACTGTACAAGTTTTTTTCCTAAGCTACAGATTGCAGAATCACAGAATTGTAGAGGTTGGAAGGAACCTCTAGAGATCATCCAGTCCAACCCCCTGCCAAAGCAGCTCCCTAGCCCAGGTTGCACAGGTAGGCATCCAGACAGGTCTTGAATGTCTCCAGAGAAGGAGACTCCACCACCTCTCTGTGCAGCCTGTGCCAGTGCTCCGTCACTGCACTGTGAAGAAATTCCCACGCACATTTGTGTGGAACTTCCTATGCTTCAGTTTGTGGCCATTCCCCTTTTCCTGTCACCACACACTGGAGAGAAGAGTCCAGCCTCGTCCCTTTGCCTCCCGCTTCTTAGCTATTTACAGATGTGGATCAGAGTAGAGTCTTCTTTTCTCAAGGCTGAACAGACCCAGGTCTCTCAGGCTCTCCTCACGAAGGTGGTGTTCCACGCCCTTTATCATCTTTGTAGCCCTCTGCTGGAGAATAACAGGGTTGGGGAAACAACTGTGTGCAGGCAGAGAAAAAAAGACATTGAAGACACTTCAGTGTTCAGCCAGCTCCATCCTCCTACATGTAACACCCGATATCTTTCATAGCTCCGGAATTACTACGCCTATTTAACAGATTAGAACTGGGGGAATCAAAACTCTGAATGACATTAAACCCCCAAGGATGTTCACAGCAGAAAAAAAGCCTAAGACCACACACCTTCTTCTAACCTGTGACCTCGCGGACCATTTGACTCCTTTTGACAGTCGTAATTTGGTACATTCACTGTTTCTTTGTCTCTTGCTGCTTCTGAAGCAGCTTTTAGTCAGTGCAATAGTTCTGTTACAAAGCAGGATAGTCATACTTGCTAACTGCATCAACAAAAATTAAAATAATATATTCTTTTTTGAGAGGAGAGTAACATTTTCAGGAACAGATTTGTCAGTAAAGATGAATTATTATATAATATTAATATATATATAAACATCATAATATAATATTTATATTAATGAAATATAAATATTAAGACAGGAATCTTCAAGAAGTTCAGCTAAGGGCCACAAAGATGAGAGGAGGAGGAAAGCAGTAGGTTCAATTCAGCTAGAAGGGACCTACAAAGCATAACTCCTGTGTGTGCCATAAACAACCCATTTAGTCCTCCAAAGCAAAGCACGTTGATTTAAGTCCAACCACAGGCCTTCTCCCTTCCTTTTTTGGTGCAATACTTTTCCCACAGAGTAAATAAACTCAAGTGTGGTATTGTGGTAGTCAGATACTAAAGGACTTCACAGAGCAGTTTCAGAAGAGGTAAAGTTGCTGAGCCTGAAATGAGAAAACCAGTAGGTAGAACTAAAGGTACAGCGCTTCAAAAAGGGCAATCTTCTCCAGGCTGAACAGCCCCAAACTCTCTCAGCCTGTAAAATCCTGCAAAGAAAGTATTTTCCAATGTACCACTGTCTTCTAAACGTTATCTGGTAAGATATTTAACTTTATATTTTGTACATTCAGACTCTTCTAAAAAAAAAAACCTGTACAAGAGTACCTATCAGAGTACCTATCCTTTCTCTTCAGAATTCTAAATGATAATAAATTATCAATCTGTAATCAGGCAACTGAAGAGCAGGAACCTGAACTCAAGAAAATAACAGTCTTCTTTTATTCTGTTTCCATTCCATCTTTCAGAGAAGTAAAGGATGAAAAATTTAGAGGTATGACAGACAACTTCCACCTAGAGATGCTTTTTAAGGCTGACTTAAAGTTATGAGGTCATTCATTCAGTGTTTCCCAAGTAATGACTTCATTTAGACAGCAGGGACTCCCCATGCAGCCATCGTAGAATAAGTTCAAGTCATAAATACTGGTCAGCAATATCTTGACTACAACTTAAAGTGACTGTTTTTTAACAAGAGGAAAACGTAATGCAAGAGGATTGTCTCTGAAACAGAAAACAGGATTGGAAGAAATAATTGCAACACCCTAGAACCGAGTGCTAGAATGTGTTCCCTTCAGCACTTCCCACACTGCAGTGCAGCTATCAAAGATAAAGGCACCTGACCCAACAGAACAACTTCAGCCTCTATCCACCAGTCTTTGGTGGAAGTGCCAAGAAAGAAAAATGTCTGTGGTCACAGCTGAAGTAAAGATGGAGAGAACCCTAAAACTCAGAGATAATGTATAGGGAACAAGTACCAGTCCTATACTCCGCTCCTAAAATCCAAACCAACACGGCATTGAAGTCCTCATGATGCTGGGACAGATGCCATGATGACTGGTCATACTGTCTCAACTGTCAGAACTCCATCCACCTAGAATTAAAAATAAACTGACAGCAAAGTTGTAGAAACCATAACTGAATGCAAAATAGAGCTAGTATTGCAAGAATCAATAACACAAATTGAAAACAACCTGCTGAAAATGAGACTGGCCAGCAATGATCATCAATACCCACAGGAAATAAAATACTCGATGTATTTGCATCTGTGTTTCATCTACAGAAAATCTACAGACATCTGATACGTCACATAAGCAGCAGAAAGGATTGCAGCAACATTTCCCAGGAGCTGAACAAATTTTAAAAGATAAAAGCACAGAATTTCTCAAGTGTGTTCACTGTAACCATTGAGACTGGACCACCATAGGTATCCAGAACTTATTATTAGCTAATTGTATCATAACAGGTCGGGCTTAAGTGAGTCTTAGAAAAGGGAACAGTCCCTTGTTCGTTGCAGGGGAGTTGGACTAGAGGACTTTCCTCCCAACTCAAATGACTCTATGAGTCTATGACAAAATATTCCTCAACAGCCACCTTCCCTTCTAGTTGGACAGTGTTCCTCTGGAGAGCCGGAGGATTACATCTATATACTCATGTCTGACTGCTGAACGTGTGTTGAAATTTGCATTAAGAACAAGAATGCCTTTGATCAAAACACCGCATACATTTTACACATCAAGGGGCTCTACAGGAAAAGTGTAAGCTCTCCAAAGCAGCTGAAGGGATTTGGGGAGGGATGTGACAGAGAACAGAGTGATGACACTGCTGTCACCGTTTTTGCAAAATGACGACTTGATCTGAATGACAGCAAAGAATAGAACTGCGTAAGGACACAATAAAAAATGAGCCATTTCAATGCCAGTTTGAGTAATTGAAAGTGTTAAGTGTCACGGCTTGGCTCAGAAGTGGAAAAGTTGGATGTTCAGTGGGAAAGCCACTGAGAGCACTCCTAGCTTTCTGAGTGTTGGAATGCTCGTCCAACCCTGGCTAAGTAAGCCAATGTGAGGTCTTTCCCTCCTTTCCAGAAGGCAAAGCCAGCAGTGAGGACATTTTGATATTCTAGAAAGCTAAATGAACTTACTGATCTCTTACTCCTACCTTGCCACTATGCTGAAAGGCCAGATGGGGCGGCCCATGTTGCCAACAGAAAACAAAGTGGCTTGTCTCCACAAACAAAGTACACTGTGTGGCCTCCCTTGCTGACATGCCTGCTTTTAGACAGCACAGAACCACAGTATTGTAGGGGTTGCAAGGGACCTCTAGAGATCATCCAGTCCAATCCTCCCTGCCAAAGCAGCTCCCTAGCCCAGGGGGCACAGGTAGGCATCCAGACAGGTCTTGAATGTCTCCAGAGAAGGCGAGTCCACCACCTCTCCGTGCAACCTGTGCCAGTGCTCCATCATTGGACTATGAAGAATTTCCCACGCACATTTGTGTGGAACTTCCTATGCTTCAGTTTGTGGCCAATTCCCCTCGTCCTATCACCACACACTGCTGAGAAGAGTCCAGCCTCATCCCTTTGCCTCCTGCTCCTTAGATATTTAAAGATGTGGACCAGATCCCCTCCGAGTCTTCTTTTCTACAAGAATGTTCTTGGTTTTTTTGTTTTTTTTTTTAATTATTATTTTTTATTTGTTTCTCCTCCATTGAGAAATCTAGGAGATTATTACTGTGCTTCTAATTAAGACATTAACATTTGCTTTGGAGGTTTTAGTTAATAACAGCAAGTCATCAAATGGGTCCCCCAGCCACTAATTAGTTTTTTTCCACAGAAAATTTTCCTGACTGCACAGTTCTGCTGATTTCCCATGGAACTTTCCTTAAGAATTTCTTTGTGGTTCTTTTTTTTTTTTTTTTTTT